>CM058045.1:60889268-61043289 GCA_030169165.1 Centaurea solstitialis | reverse complement strand
AGACTTAGGAAACATCCTCTCCGAAAACAACCTTAATGACAAAACCTTCCAAAACTCGACTCAGAAAACTCACCATTCTCCGACTTACAAATCCGAATCGGAAAACCCCCTTTTCCGAATCGGAAAACACCCTTTTCCGATTCGGAAAACACCCTATTCCGAATTCCCGATTCGTAAGGAACGAGGTCAGCATAACGACTAGACCAGCCCAATTCCCGATTCGGAAAACATAGTTTCCAATTCGGGAAAGGCATGAGAGACACTCAAACAAGTTCATAAAAACCGATTCGGAAAACATGAGTTCCGATTCGGAGAACATGAATTCCGATTCGGAAAACATGTTTCCCGATTCGGAAAACTCAAACCTCCAATTCGGAAAACCGAACAGATTCGCAAAAAGCTCCAAAATCTCAATAAAAATCGATCCAAATGCAATCTAAAGCAGTTCTAGAAGGTCACTAAACTATTCCCGCAACTATCTAGATAAATCGTACGCAAAATAACATCGAGATCTTACCTCGGCGATGATTTCCCGACCTTGAAGATGATAATACGGCTCTAGCTTGATCTTCCAACACACACACTAAACACACACTTAATTGCTTTCACAAAAATGGCAAAAACCCTAGGTTTAGCCTATAAATAGTGTGGGCTAAAAGGCTAAGCCCATGCCATTTATGGTATGAGCCCAACCTCCAAACTTTACTCAAAAGTGTCACAATCCACCCCTAAATCTCAAATTCTTTTTCAAAAATAGTCTTACTTAACAAGTAACTAACCTTATGGCTAACTTTTAACTCCGGTTATTACATAATTAAACCTTACCATATATAAATATTAATTAACTATTAATATTTATCCAATAAATAATAAACAAATTATCTATTATTTATTTTCTCTCTCAATTAATTAATTTTACTTAATTAATTAATTCCACACAACTAGTAAATCCAATTGATCTCTATTCGGGTGTGTAGCAGTGTGACCCACTAGTGTCTTATAACATTGGACACGGTAAGCCTAGTTACTGTCTTGCACATAATCCTTTCATAATGAATATGATTTCTACCTCTCTTACCTTTCGCTCAAGTAATGCGAAGAATTTTTTTTACGGGTACCTGGTTTCGCGGCTCGAAAATTATTTTTCGCGATAGCGAAACCTGTCTGTCCACTTTTTTCAAATTTTTACCGAAACGATTTGGGTATCAATCCTAGGCATTACTAGCGACTCTAAGACTCTAAAAACACACCAAAAACATCAAAAACCTAAAAACTCACGGGTTGCCTCCCGAGAAGCGCTTGTTTTTGTCACGAGTCGCGAGCCTGACTCCGGGTTTAAACACCCTTGTTTGAAACAAAACACCCTTCACTTGCAATCAAGCAATGGTGATAGTAATGGTACGTACATGGGCTTGTTAACTTACCTTTGCATGACCCGCCAGGTAGAGTAGCGTACCATTTACCGTTCCGGTTTTCACCTTGCTCTTTTGCAACATGAGTATCAGTTTCACGGGAGCTTGGCCTTAGATCCTTTAAGTACATCGTTATAAGCGTTGGTCCATCCAATTGCTTTTGACAACTGGTTTCCCAAAAAGGATCTCGGGCCAATACTCCCTCGTATTGAAATACGCGTGGATTGACCTGCGAAAGCGAAAACTCATTGTTAGACTCATCAATATTAATCAATGAAAAGCTCACCTTTTGTTGGGGAGAGGTTTGTTCCGGTGAGGATTCTTTTGGGCTAGACTCTTCTTCCTTTGGAGCTCCGGTTTGGTCATCTCCTTGTAAAGAAGATTCAATGTCATCCCCGGACCAAGTGTCTTCCATTTCCACCTTTGGGTATGAATCCTGTCCAAGTAAAAATTTATCGTTAGAATCATCGTTAACCTCAAAGCTTGGACAACTTACCTGTGGCTGAATGGTGAATTGAGGCAGCCATTCGGGTATCTCTATCGATTCTCGCCTTCCTTCCAGTCCCTCCATCATATTAACCAAAGATTTTAGCATTGATGTAAACTGCATTCAGAGGTTTTCTATACTTGATTCTTTTGAAAAATTTACTCCCCAACGTTTGTCAAAACCCCACAATGCATCTTTCAGTCGTGGATCCATATCTGCAAAAGAAACAAAACAAATACCCGGCGTAGCACAAAAATAAAAGAGAACAAAAACTAAAAATTAAAAATTAACCTAGAAAGCAAATAACTTGATTGAGAATAGATTCTCAACCAATGATCGATTAACAAACTAAACTTTAGTATCCAACTAAGCAATCGTTCCCCGGCAGGGGCGCCAAAAACTTGATGGTGTAAAATGTATATATTAAAACAGAACCAAGTTTAACCACAAAATAACCTAACCAATCACCATTCACAGGCAAGCGTACCTGATCGAAAGCAATATAGTTTAGGAAAGTCCGGGTATCGTTCTTACCACAGGGAACAGTTAAACTAGGAGTCTACCAAAGTTTTAATCAGTTAATCTGAAAAAATGGAGTTTTGCTTTTGGAAAAGGATTTTTATAAAGAAAAGACTAAAACAATAAATTAACTAAACCTAGCCAAGAAGTAGGAAAGCCGATAAACACATACATCAGAGATAACGGTATTCATTATGGTTCACTTTTCATAAGATATAGATTCATGATTGTTGTCAGAATTTAAGCATATAGCACCCGAGCATATTTATCTAAGACTATAAACCAGGTTGGTTTCCCAGCCCAATTGCAAGGACTGGTTGTCAAGCAGTCTAGCAAAAGTCACCCTAATTAATGCTAGGTCGTGGGATCTTACTAAATAGTCTACTTTTGGTTCAAGCACACTACTTACCACTTTACTCCGTGTCACCGGAATAAGAGATAAAGGAGGTTGATTAACCCGAAATAGTCTACCTATCTAACAATAGATACACCCAACCAACAAGTTCAGATAACCACAGTCAAAACACTCACTTCGAAATCAAAGACAAACATTCAACAAACCATTCATCCATTAATAAAATAAATAAGGGTTAAGTACATAGGAGTGTATCGAACTTGTCACGTTTTATCATTGTATGTACTTAACTTTAAAACTTACCGATTAATGTATCGAACTTGCTAAAATTGCCATTGTATGTATTTCATAACAAGTTGGATACACTTTCGTGACAAGTTGGATACGTACATTAAATGGTAGGTTTTTGAAAAAGTTGGATACATACAATGGCAATTTTAGCAAGTTCGGTACATTAATCGGTAAGTTTTAAAGTTGAGTACATACAATGATAAAACGTGACAAGTTCGATACATTCCCATGTACTTAACCCAATAAATAACCAAGTAATCAATCCATAATGAAAAACACAAAGGTACTAGTACATAGACATACTAATAAGAAATACAAAAACAAACCAACTATAGACCGGTAGATTTGCTAAAGTATCCCCTCGAATCATCTCCTCCGTAGTTGTTACATCGAGCCCACGGCTTCTTAGGTTGGAAACCCTAAGTGGCTCCCATCTAACTACTGACCTAATTATTTGAGAGAGAATTATTATTTTCTGAATTTTTTGAATGATTAAAACTAAAGACCCAATGCTTTAATTTATAAGAAAACTCAGCAGACCCGTTTCGCGTTCGCGAAACGGCACCTTCGCAGAGCGAAACATGCGACGCCCTAACCCTAATCTTCCAGAAGCTTCCGAGAGAAAAATTCAAATCTTCGCGGCGCGAGCATAATCTTTCACGGCGCGAGCATGCCTTCTTCGCGGCGCGAGCTCACCTCTTCGTGGCGCGAGGGTGACAATTTCAGCTTCCAGATTTTTCCTGATTTTTCCAGAATATTCCATTTTCTTATCTGCTGAAAGTCTGGCTTTTGGAGCAAGTCATCCGTCTTAGGGAGCAAGAAAGCAGTCTTAGGAGCCAAGAAAAATCCATATTTTCTAAATCTTCACGAAAGTCTCCTTTTTGACACTTTTTACCCTCTTTTTATACTTTTACGCACAAGCACCTCTAAACCCTGCAAAATTAGGATTTAAACCTTTTTAAGTCAAACAGTATCAAAAACACTCTCAAATTAATTACAAAAGTGGGGAATTAACACGAGTAAAATATGTATAATTTTGGAGTTATCAATTTGTCTCTTAAGAATTGAAGCCAAGTGTACCGAGAGAATTCGTCGACAAACACTAGCATGTATTTCTTTCTACCTAGGCTTTCGACTCTCATCGGCCCACACAGATCCATGTGAATCATGTCAAGTGGACTTTTGCAGTTGGTCTCCATCTTTGGAGGATGCGAGCTTCGCTTCATCTTTCCTTGTTCACAAGCGGGACATAAAGTATCCTTGGAAAGACGAGTCTTCGGTAGTCCACTAACAAGGCGTCTTGAAACTAGCTTGTTCATGTCTTTGAAATTCTGATGACACAGTCTTCTCGGCCATAACCAACTGTCTTCCTTCGAAGCTTTAGCGAGCAAACAGATAGCACCTATTGATTAAGGATGTGCTTGACAGATTTCTTGAGGGATGGGTCTGAATACGGTGGTGTACAGATGACCGGTTCTTCTGCCACTAAGAATGGTATTTCATCTTCGTCACAGATAGTGCTCATGTACATGAGTTGATGAACCATATAACCACTGTCACAAAATTGACTGGAGCAAAAAGATTGTACTCCAATCCCTCAACATAACGTACATTTTTGATAATGTACTTCTCGTTTGTCATCTTTCTATAACCCCTGATGAATCTCCTCGTTTTGTCCGCAAGTTTGACTAAGCCCTCGTCTCTTTCAACATAGTCATAAAGGAAGGCCCTGTGACCAGTCATGTGTCTATATGCTCCAGAATCGATGTACCATACATGACTGACCTGCAAACAAATCAAGCTTGTTTAGGGACCCATTGCCAAACGGGTACCTTTGGGTTAGCAACAACAGAAGTTTTCGGTGTAGTCCCCCTTTTGGATTTCTTCTTAGGCGTAGGGGACTTCACTAAAGGAGAAGGATCAATCTTCCCCCCTTTTCTTTCTCTTTCTCTTTCGAGAATTGACATTCGAGTCATATGCATTAAAAGAATTTGCCACACCATTACGCAAGAATTATCAAACATAGAACACATGTCATTGCGAAACGCATCAAAAACATTGTTTAAAGTACAATTACGGTTTACAGACTTGTTTGAATAAAATCCTACACTAGGTGGGGCATGGCCTGAACCCGCGTGGCTAGGACCATGCCTCTTAGGGAAAGCTTGAAAATGGTTGTTCTTCCTTGGATGATCACTTCTAGGTGGCTTCACATTCTTCCCACCATCTTTCCTCCTCCTATCTTCATAAAAAGCATGGTATGAGTTAGAGGACGGTTTTTCAGAAGTGGGTTTGCCAGGTTTGTGACAGCCAGGTTTGTAAGAACTTTAAAATATCACTATTGGGTAAATGTTTGATTTTTAATTTTAATGACCCGACCCGACAAAAGTATAGTTGACACTTTCATTTTTTTCCTGCTAAACTTAATAGGGAACCACGTGGTTTTCTGTTCTAGATTCGCCACTGTATGTCCGAATGGCTCAACTCGACTTATTAAGTTAAACAAATTCTATTTTGATCTTGATATCGACTTAGAGCTTGAAAAATATTAAGCTTGAGATCGACACCTGTATGTTGGAGATATACATACAAAGTAACACAAATTATAATATACTATACTTATTAACTTTTTGTAAAATAAAAAAATAAGTAAAATGACCAAATTTCTTCCGAGTTGACTATGCCAACATAATCTATAAATGGAGTAAGGGATCATTACTATGCATTTAGCAACTTATAGTATCTTAATTGATGATTATGTTAAGAATCGAGAATCTTACCTTGTAAAAGTGAAACGATAATTAATCTTACACGATAAACAAGGGCGGCGACTGTTACCCGATTAGGTAAATTATTGCATGAGATGTTTTAATGAACTAAAATTATACTCAATAAGATATATAATAGTGTTTAATTTACTGGTAAACATTTACCGGGTAAGTTTTTGGTATGCAAATATAATTGGATAAGACTAGAGAAAACACAACTTGATAGCATTGAAAAAGATATAACTAGACAGTACTGGACATGACATATAACTAGACATGGCAAGAAAGTAGGACAGGACTGGATGAGACGGGACTAGACTAGACAGGATAGAAGTAGACATATTTCCTCAAAAAATTATTTGATGATTTTACATATCACATAATAGTTATAATTAATACAAATAAAGTAAACTATATAATTTATAAAAAAATCACATAATTTTCATAACCATAACCACTCACACACACTCACACACACTCACACACACATATGTACAAGATTTGATGTAACTGATGTTGGTGGTTATGGTAGAGGTGGAGGTGGTGACCGATGATATTACTAGTAATGACGATGGTGATGGTGGCGGTGGTGGTCGGTGGTTGTGAAGAACGTGAAGATGGTGGATAGTGGTGGTGGTGGTGGAGGAGGAGGTGGTTGTGGTGGCAATGGACAATTGTAGTCTTGTAGAGGTGGTAGATGGTGATGGTGGTGGTTGCAGTGGCAATGGACATCTATAGAGGTGGTAGAAGGTGGTGGTAGGTATTCGATTTCCAGTTCCTATCTCCGTCCCATGTCGCATCAAATGTGAGACAATGAATTCCTGTTCTGTCCCATGCTACACCAAACATGAGATACCGAGTTTTGTCCCCGTCTTATTCTATTCTGCCCTACGTCCCAAACACAACCTTAATGTAACAAATGTAAACGACATGGTCTACTATAATTATTTCATCATAGTTAAAAACATGTAAACCATAAGGACCAAACGTGTAAATGAACTAAAAACGTAAATAAACCAGGCAAAAACCCTAAAAACAGTGCAAAGCATCGGGTATAAAAGCAAAACCACGGCCATCCTTCAAACCCTAGCCTCAGTCCCCAACTCTCAAACACCGACCCACACACACTCCCTCTGTCTTCTTCTTCAACTTCTCTCATTCAAAATCTTTTCTCCAATCCTTAAACCCTAATCTTATTAACTTTCTGGTAAGCATCCTAGATTGCAATTCGTTTATTTCACCAATTGATTACTTCAATTCAACTCGTTTATTGATTTATTTATAATTTCATGACCTGATTGTTGGTTTTTGTAATGTTGATTTGTTGTTTTTGAAGAAATATGTCGGACGATGAAAGAGGGGAAGAGAAGGAGTTGGATCTTTCCTCTTCTGAAGTTGTAACGAAATACAAATCGGCCGCTGAGATTGTTAACAGTAAATACTCATTCATCTATTAATCCATTTTTGTATAATTTGTTTGATTATGGCATGTTTGTTGGTTTTTCTATTCGACATGTATATGTTTTTTGTGTTTGTGCATTTTTTAATTTGAGGGAGTTGGGAGATGTTCAAGTAATGCAGAGAACTTAACTTCACTTCTATATATATATATATGTGTGTGTGTGTGTGTATATATATTTGTGATTAAGATCAGCAAAAGATTAGTCTTTGATTTAGGGAAATAAGAAATGCATTGTTTTGGAGCATTATGAAGTCCTATTTAATCAGTTTGGTGAAGGATGTATTCTTTTTCTTTATTAAGATTGACTCTTAAGGCATGCTATAAACTATAAAGCATAAAGAAATTGAAGGGACAGTATTATGCTTGAGCTAGGTGTTAGTATTGGTTTTATCTAAATGTGAACTTTTGCATCTTGTCTTGTATCTGATTAGTTAAGTTTGATTTCAAACAAACATAGTAGTGGAAATGTGGAATGGATTTTTTTGCACTCTTAATTGTTATGTTGATAAGAGCACAACTTGATCATTCATGCAGAGGCCTTGCAGTTGGTTTTGTCAGAATGCAAACCCAACACCAAGATTGTTGACATTTGCGAGAAAGGAGACTCCTATATCAGAGAGTAAGCTTTTATCTTTTCCAATTTCTTAATGAGTGTGCTATTATAATTGATGTTGCTGGACTTGATGCCTGTACTATCGATTAATATAGGCAAACTGCGAGTATGTACAAGAATGTGAAAAAGAAGATCGAAAGGGGTGTTGCATTCCCAACATGTTTGTCTGTGAACAACACGGTCTGCCATTTCTCCCCTCTTGCCAGTGATGAGACGGTCTTGAAAGAAGGTGACATTTTGAAAATGTAAGTTTTGGCAAGGTTTAGTATGTTATAAAGGCTTGACTTTAGCTTATTAATGTTATTATGAATGTGATTAAGTGGTTGGTTTTGATATCATTCCAGTGATATGGGGTGTCATATAGATGGTTTCATAGCTGTGGTGGGGCACACTCATGTTCTTCAGCAAGGCCCAGTGACAGGAAGAGCAGCTGATGTTATTGCGGCTGCAAATACTGCTGCTGAGGTTGCTTTGAGGCTCGTGAGACCTGGAAAGAAGGTAATTTATTTGTTAATTTTTTTCTTCATTTCTTTCTATGTAAAGCGTAAGTTTTTTCACTACTTGAAGAATGTTCTATTGGGTCATCTTATGTTGCTGGATAAAATTTACCATGTAGAACAGTAGAAGGAAATTGTATCATGATGATAACTTAGGGATCCTTTTACTTTTTTAGGTGATTAAGTTTGATATTCACTTGGTTACTATGTCAACAGATTATTTGACTTGTTAGTATGAGTGTTATTTGTTTGTCTCTTTAAGTTAATAATTAGAAATGGAACTCAGAGGAGTGTTTATACTTAATAATTAGAAATGGAACTCAAAGGAGTGTTAGCCTAGTGGTAAGGCTTGGGCACTACATAGTGGTGAACCCGAGTTCGAACCCTGGGGGACGCATTCTGGAGGTACGGGGGCTTCGACCTCGGGCTGCATGCTTTAGCAGTCGGGCTTCGGCCCAAAATTGCCGAGGATTAGTCTGGGTCCAATGTGGTTTGGGATACCTCTTCCAAAAAAAAAAGATAGTTCCTGAAATGCAGTTTTTTTGGGTTCCACCATGCAGAATACAGAAATACTAACATATATTGATTGCTGTAATGAAATCTAAGTTGAATATACATGATGATTTGCTTAAGTATTTTGGAGGCAACTTTGCCGAGGTGATCACATGCTTTTTGATTTCCTCTTTTTCCCTGTTGCCTATATTTGGCTCAATCATGGGTTTTTTGTGTGCATCCAACTTTTGGTTGACCGCGTCCCTTGGGAGCCTATATATAATTAAAAAAACTATTTTATCCATGTAAAGCTATTCATATTTTTTTGCTACTGTTTTTTCATCCCTCCACTGATGAACAGCTTTTGCTAAGGTGATTGATTATTCCCAATTATTATCATTTTTGTTGGCCTTGGTTATTTGACTAAAATTTTGTTTACTTTTCTCTGTTCTTTTGCATACAAGAAAGCAGTGTTTGTATGTCATTTTTATTATTTAAAATTTTATTGACGGTAGAATTTTGTTCTTTCCTCTTTGATTACTTTTTTGTATAATGCAGATATGTCTTTGGTTGTACTTTTTAATTCTTGATAAGGGCATGATTTGTCTAAGTGATGTAAGCTTTTATGGGCTATGGAGTTTTTCCTGTGATGCTTTTATTTGTCATAGTTACACTGATAGATAATCATGTTTCTTTTCACATTGTAAAAGAAATTTCTTGTTTCCCTCTCTGGAAGTTATATGTTTTAATGTTATCATGTTCATAATTTTTTGATTATTCAACATTTTAAATGAATTGCTAACGTTTGTTCTTTGATCAAAGATTTTATATGTACTTTTTTTTACCATACTTCTGCTTATTTTTCATTTGGAGTCGAGCAGTTTTCTTTGATATAATTTTTGCATCATGCAGATACACTTTTTGTAGTATTTTTACATTTTTGATAGGGACATGATCTCTTTAAATGATGTAGCATTTCTGGGGCTATGGAGTTTTTCCTGTGATGCTTTTAATAGTCATAGTTACACTGATACAGAATCATGGATATCCATCAATAAATTACTGGTAGCTGTTTCATATTAAAAAGGTTATATATCTCTATTTTCTATTCAGAGTCAGTTTTTGTGTTAATTTTTATTGGATGCCTTTCAATGTCATCATTATTTAATCGCATATGCATCTTTTGTTCTATTATTCATCTTCTTATTGAGGTTTTTGGTGGTGTTCTGATAACACGATATATCTAAATGATGTGGTTATTTATGGGCTATGGAGTTGTTTCCAATGATGCTTTTTATAGTCATAGTTACACTGATAGTGAATCGTGTTTAGGTGACTAGTCCATCTTTTTAGTTGTTTAAAGGCATTCCTGCAGTTTATTCTCTGGAGTTCTTTTTACTTGACTGAAAGTTATTCCCTTATAACCCTCTTTGTATATATCTATTTGCGATGTGGGTTTTTAGTGTTTTTCTTTAATGTATTTTGAAAGACGCACCTATTATTTTGTTTGACTTACACAAGGTCTTTTTAGGGGAACGAACAACATGATTTCTCTAAATGATGTAATTGTTTATGAGCTATGGAGTACCTCCTATGATGCATTTAATAGTCATAGTTACACTGATAGGGAATCATCGTTCTTTCCCTTGTTTAAATGTTTTATGACATCCACTAGTTTATTGTCTGGATCTCTGTTATCTTGACTCAAAGTGTTTACTTTTTATAAATATTACTTTGTATTTTTGTTTTGTTTTTGGGTAATAGTTTTCTCTTTGTATAAATGACCCTTGACGTTGTTACTTTTACCGGCAGATATGCCTTATATTTTGTTTTTGACATTTGTAATCCCTAATGTGGTGAAATGACATGATTTCTCTAAATGATGTACATATTTAGGGCTATGGAGTTCTCTCCTATGATGCTTTTAATAGTCATAGTTACACTGATAGAGTATCGTGTTGTTTTCTCGTTTTAAATGTATTTTTTATTTTGTTTACCTGCCTAGAATTTGTTTCTCTTTAATAGTCTTTGGTATTAAATGCTTACCATTTGATGTTTGAATTAGTAATTATGCACTTCCGAATAATTATATATATATATATATAGACTAACTTGTGTTTACAGTCACTTTAAATGATGAATACTTGTCAGAAAACTATTTTAACTGCTGTTTGTCATAGTTACTTTGATGGTGAACATCATTGGTTTTATAGTTTTTTAAATGCAAAAGCTTTTTCAAAGAAAATCGTTAAACAATAGAACTAAAAAATTATAAACGCATATCATAGCAAGTGAACTTAGATGTGACCATTTTTTTGAACTTGGAAAGGTCATAAGCTGACTTGTGTTAGTTTTCTTGTTTGTAGCGAATTAATATCAAGTTTCATCTTTTATCTTCTCTAAAAAATCTCCGATGGTACCTAAATTCATTATTTTTATCCATATGATATTGCAGAACCAAGACGTGACAGAAGCCATTCAAAAGGTTGCAGCTGCATATGACTGCAAAATTGTCGAAGGTGTTCTTAGTCATCAACTGAAGCAATTCGTGATTGACGGAAACAAAGTCGTTTTAAGTGTCGCAAATCCCGACACCAGAGTTGACGATGCCGAGTTTGAGGAGAATGAAGTTTATGCAATCGATATTGTTGCAAGCACTGGAGACGGCAAGGTAATTACTCTAGATTTTTCAAAGGGCTTCTATTTTTTTAGCTGCATTGATATAGAAGCTTTATACTTTGATAACGGTTTTTGCAGCCAAAGTTGTTGGATGAGAAACAGACCACAATTTACAAGAGAGCTGTTGACAAGAATTATCACTTGAAAATGAAGGCATCCCGTTTCATATTCAGCGAGATCAATCAGAAGTTTCCAATCATGCCATTCTCGGCCAGGTTTGTTACTGTTTCTTGTTTTCTGCTTTGTGTAACTTGGTCTTCCAACTTTTTGATTCCGATTGCTATATGATGTGACATTGGTTACAGGGCTCTGGAAGAGAAGCGTGCTCGGCTAGGATTGGTTGAATGTGTTAATCACGAGCTTTTGCAGCCATACCCTGTTCTTCACGAAAAGCCTGGTATGAATGATAACATTGATTTTATGTGATAATTAAAAACCAAATTTAGCTAAACAAGCCCAAATCTATGCTGTTACAGTGGTCAAAATACAGAATATCGGTCAGGACCAATACTTAAAATACCGGCTCATATGATATTTCTTAGAATTATATATACCTATACATATGTAGAAGAAAGTTCAAATGTGAACTCATCTTCAATTGTGAACGAGGACCACTAAAATAGCGCCATGTGACATTCGGTCTGAATATTTATGTATTATTCAAACTGAATAACACTACATTCAGTAATATTCAGATTGAATGTGCCACGTGGCATGCTCTCGGCTGTCCTCACGATCACAATGAAAGATGAGTTTACATTTGAACCTGATCCTACATATGTATTAATTAGAAATATAGTTTTAACGTCAAAACATCAACTTAAACAACTTTCATAAAACAAAATAAAAAGAGTGTTCATAGAAGAGATCGAGGTAGAAACGTAACTTAGACTAATTGACTATTATTAAACAGGCCCAAGTACATATATAAAAGCCTAGTAATTATTAAGAAACCCAAAAAAAACCCTCTCCAAATACCGGTATATGAATATCATACCGATTTTTGTTCAAGAAATCGTTTGGAGTGTCGGCAAATGTCCTCGATATTACGGGAGCTGATTTTCTTACTGATATTTTATGTGGGTCCCAGTATATTCCATTAAAGAGTAGAGTGGCATGAAGAGCTCCGGCTTGTGAAATTTGTGCAAAAATGAGAACTGCAAATAAAAACATATACATAACATTTTTATGTGACTTATTTGAAGCATATATTTTATGTTTCTGATACCATGCTTCTAATTGTGTGAAAAACATTGGTCATTCGTGATGCAGGTGATTTTGTTGCACATATCAAATTCACGGTTCTTCTAATGCCAAATGGATCCGATCGCATCACGTCACATACTCTGCAGGAGTTGCAGCCTACTAAAACCGTCGACGACCCAGAAATCAAAGCTTGGTTAGCTCTAGCTGTGAAGAGCAAGAAGAAGGGTGGTGGCAAGAAAAAGAAAGGTAATTTGGCATAAATTGATTCAGATTACTTTCTGTGCTCCAAAATAAAATGCCAACGTATTTTATTTTGGATAGTAAAAAAAACCCAATGTCCTTTTTCGAAAAATGCTTCATTGAATCAAAGTATATCTCACTTTAAAGCAGGGTCGTTGTTATCTAGTTTATCAACCAGTAGTTTGTACCAAAACATAACTAATTAATTAGCCAACAAGCAGAAAAGCTAGTTGTTAGTTGATTAATTAGTTGTGTTTGATGGCGATGTAAAATGATCTAAAAGAACATGTTTGGTGAAAAGCTAGTTGTTGGTTAGTAACAAGTTGTTAGCCGATAAACTAGATGACAATATAAAATAAAATGACCATTTTTGGTAAAGAATGGTCATACTTGAAAAAAAGTGAAAGCCCATAGAGTGTATAGTAATTAGTATATGGTTTATTTTAATAAGCTCAATTGAAGAACGCTTACGTTTTTTTTTTTATTGTTTTAATTTAGGCAAGAAAGGTGAAAAAGGTGAAGGCGATGAAGCCGTGGCAATGGACGAAACAACAAATGGTGGCAACCAAGGGTGAAGATCCGAAGGAATATTTCTTGTGTAATTTTGACGATTTCGAATCAAATTTTGGTTCCAACCTTGTTGCATGAGAGAGTTTTGTAGGGGTTTTTTTTATTCCTCGAAGGATGTTTGTTTCTACATGAAGAGAGAGAACATGTACACAACTTCATTTGTGTCCTTTTTCTTTAGGAAAACAAACCTAAAATCTTTTTTAAGTCTTAAATTAAAAAAAACCAACTGTTAAAAAATGATGGATTGAAATAACATATAGTGTCATGGTGTGTTCAAGGATCAATCTTCAATTTTTATTGGTGGTTTTTATTGTTTATATTGGATTTAATAGATTTTGTTAACTCTTTGTACACTTCCTAAAAGCTTTTTAAAGACTGTTGATTTTACTGTTTTGGATAGAAGTTAAGGTCTGAGTGCATTATTGGAATACTTTGGGTTGGGTTAGTTTATATATATTTGTTCCAATTTCTATATTGGTCTATTTTTATTGGTGGTGCTAAAAATTTGTGTTAGATGCTTTTGTTTAAATGGATGTGACGTCTGAAATTATTCTAAGAATGTACAAAATGTTTGTGCAATGTACTTTAGATATATAAAATTGGTAAATGTTCCAACAATATATTATGCATCTCAAACTTATTTATGAGTGATTTAAAATGATTTTACATCTGGATAGCAATCAAAATAAACTCAAAATCCCAAAAAGGTGGATGCATATTGTTTTTTTTCCTCTTTAAACTCGTTTCCTTGAAATGGATACAAAATTGGGGGTGAGCAAAACCTGTCCAATCCGAACTATCCGTCCAAATTCCGAACCGAAAATTCGGACTTAGACCGAAAATCGCTAACCCAAACTCCGAACTACCCGAAATCGAACTTTTGTACTAAAGTTTGGGTTCGGGTTGGGTTTCTATCTTCACATCCAAATCCGCCCAAAAAACGAAACTTCAAAAAAAAAAAAAAATTTATTTTAATTTTTTGTAAATGCATATGTATACTCAAAAGAACTAACAAAGGGGGCTAAAGTCAGTCACTAAAGTAAAGTCTAAACCTAATTTTCTTTCTGCCTCGGAATCTCCCGCCTGTGCCTCACATACATTCTCACATGCATTAAATCATGTTTGTGTTACAATATATATATATATATATATATATTATATAGGGGTGGGTTCAAATGTAAACCACTTTTTGGTTGCGAACGTGAGGACAACCGAGAGCACGACACGTGGCAGATGACTAGGCGCCACGTCAAGTCCACGGCGGATGACTAGGCGCGATTCATGGGAGGGCATTGAATTAAAGAGGGGGACCACACTCAAAGCCGCCACGTGTCACGCTCTCGGTTGTCCTCACGTTCACAACCAAAAAGTGGTTCACATTTGAACTTTCCCCTCTCTCTCTCTCTCTCTCTATATATATATATATAGGGGTGGGTTCAATTGCAAACCACTTTTTCATTGTGAACGTGAGGACAAACGAGAGCGCGCCACGTGTCACTCTGAATTTTCGGCGACTTACTGAATAACACTATTATTCAGATTGAATAAAGCGTTATTCAGTATGAATAACACTAAGTCGCCCAAAATTCAGAGGACACGCGCGACTTGTAACCAAAAAGCCCGCGACCTTAGTGTTATTCATATTAAATAACACTGAATAACACTGTTATTCAGTATGAATAACACTAAGGTCGCGGAAAAGGTCGCGCATGTCCTCTGAATTTTTTGCCACGTGTCGCACTCTCGTTTGTCCTCACGTTCACAATGAAAAGGTGGTTTGCAATTGAACTTTCACCTATATATAAGGGAAGGTGTGGCAACATGTAGCTAATCTTAGGTGCAATCCTTATCAAAACTACGTAGTTTGATAAGTTTGAATTAAAACCTAATTAACAAATTAAAAAAAAAGAATAATCGACAGCTTCCAAAATGAAATCAGATTCTTCCAAAATCTAAATCAGATTCTTCAATGGATAGCTTCAATCGAATCATACTACAATTGATTATTCAAAAATCGATTGCTTCAAAAATCGATTTCACATTCTTCTAAATCGACAGCTTCATAATTCGATTTCACACTCCCAACAATCGACATCTTCAAAATTCTGAAATGGATTCCATTCAGCTGATTAAAGGAGGGTGGAGCTTTTCAAAAATCGATTCCACTAGTAGCTGAATGAGATTTATGGCTTTTTTGCGTATTTTTTTTTATTTATAAATGTACTTCATTATTTAGATGGTAAAAGATATGTAAGCTTTTGGTTGTTCCATTAATTTTTGGAACTCATTTTATATATGGATGCATCGATTTGATTCAACTCCAAGAATGACATGGTGAGTTTGGTGGTAACTTTGATGGTTGTATTGAGATGGATGTATGATTGTAGTCTGTATCAAACTTGTGGTTTTTATAGGTAGGAAATGGATGTATGGTTGTAAACTTTTATATGAGTGATCCATGATCCGGCTTATATTTCTAAGAATCTATTAGGCCATGTATGTATGTTATGACTTGGAAGCTGGTGTAAGCACTTTTGTGCTTTATTTTTTAGGGTTAATTACATGGGTGTGTATCGAACTTGTCACGTTTTTTCATTGTATGTATCTAACTTTTAAAATTGTCATTGTATGTATCGAACTTGCTAAACTTTGCCATTGTATGTATGTTACCTGCTTAGAAGGTAAACCGATACATACAATGGCAAAGTTTAGCAAGTTCGATACATACAATGGCAAAGTTTAGCAAGTTCGATACATACAATGGTTACGAAAGCTAAACTTTGCCATTGTATGTATGTTGCCATTGACCGGTTACCTGCTTAGAAGGTAAACCGATACATACAATGGCAAAGTTTAGCAAGTTCGATACATACAATGGCAATTTTAAAAGTTGAGTACATACAATGAAAAAACGTGACAAGTTCGATACACACCCATGTAATTAACCCTATTTTTTAATATGTTGGAACACATCATCAATAGTAACAATGTGCAGAATGCATATCTTTTAATAATTTCAGTCTCTTATACAAGATGAATAAGTTAATGCAGAGTTCCCAAATAAGCATTGTCACTCTTTTATATGCTTAGATGCTATTTTATTGCTCTTCAGTTTGTTAAAACTTGGTACTCTGCTCTCCTTTGTAAGCTAACTTATAAGTCAAGTACATGTTTGGATGGACCGTGGCAATCCAAGACTTAACCAGTATAGGAATCCTAACGTAATATCGTACTTGTTCTTCAACCATCCGGAAGGATGCTCGGTTGAATAGTTGTGGAGCTTATTCAAAAGATATGGAAGGCTCGTGTATATTTATATGGCAAAGAAAAGATTGAGAAATGGAAAGGAGTTTGGGTTCATACGATTCGGGTAAAACCATTGCCAGGGGGGATCCAATTATCAACCCATCGGGAGAAGGGAATGTGAGAAGAAGAGAACAGTTTAATAGATGGGACGGAAGGCGAGACTATAGGTCTTTCAGCGAGGTAGTGAGGGGGGCCGTAAACCTCAAGAAGCAGTTACGGGTAGAAGAAAAAATAGAAGAAGCAAAGGCAGTCTCTAAGGAGATTGTTTTAGAGAAAGACCCATTAGTCTCAGCGGGTTAAGCGGGAATCGAAGGATGTCTGCGCCGGCTTTTTATGTACTCAGTCGCAATCACTCGGGTAGAGGTTGTTGATTAGATCTCAATTAGACGGTTTTAGACGGTGCATCTGGTCCCAACAATGGTCAGTTCACCCCCTGGTAATCTATCATCTGGTTGGATCCCCTCGTGTTTGTGATGTCGCTTCGCCTGGCTGCTCATAGTTTTTTTATAGTTTCGGTCCCTTGCTTCAGTTCTCTTTTTCCTCTTGTTTGTTTCTGCTCGTAGTTTCTTGCCGGTTGGTGCTGTTGTGGCTTGTTGCTTTTGTACTTGGTTTCTTTTGCCTCTTGGCTTGCTTGGTATTGAATTCTTGCTGCTTTTCAAAAAAAAAGGTAGCTTATAAGTCAAATAAGGTAGCTTATAAGCTAACTTATGTTAGTTTTTAGTTTGTTACCATCTTTTCTGTTCATTGGTTCTAAGTAGACATCAATTACATTTTACTTACCACTTCATTCTGCATTTTTTTTCAATATTGAAGTTCTAGATGCCAAGTATTAAGTTATGAAGTTTGTATAGCTTCCCTCATTGATGTTTGCTTCAATTATTCTTCTAGTACTTTTTCAGCTATGCACTGTTTGATATGGATGGGAATCAAGTTCCTCAGAATTAGTCTCACAGGATGGAAAAACATTTGAGACCATATTAGAAGAGGTATGGTCATTCTCCAGAACGTAGGGGACAAGCCAATACTATCATTCTCCAGTTTTTTTTTACAGGTAATGCTCTCACCCTCAAATTTCAGCTCTTTGGGTTAATACTGTTGATTGAAATCAATTAGCTATACTGTTGATGGAAATAGATTTTTATTGAAATCGACATTGAATTGGTGAAATTGACTGTTGATGGGTCGAATTGAAATTGGTCGAATTGACTGTTGATGGGTCGAATTAGAAATCATTTGAAGATTGGTGAAATCTATTGCAGATTGGTGAGTTTATGGAAATTGATTTGAAGATTGGTGAAATCCATTGCAATGGAAATTGATTTGAAGATTGGTGAAATCGATTTGAACATGAAATCGATTTGAAGATGGAAATCGATTGCAATGGTGGTAAATCCATTGTGAGATGAAATCGATTATTTTGGTGAAGGCTATGTTTGGCAAGCGTAGCTTATAAGCTAGCTGTTGATTGATAAGCTTGCTAGTAGCTGATAAGCTAGCTGTTGAACAAATTATGTTTGGCAAAAACTAGCTTATGAGTATGTAAAATGACCAAAAAGGGTATATTTGAATTTAATAATTAATATTAATAAGGGTATAATTGGAAAAAGCTACAATAAGCTCCTCATAAGCTACTCAAAGTAGCGTTTCAAAAAGCTAGCTTATAAGCTAGCTGATAAGCTAGCTTCCTGGTACATGTTTGGATGGACTAGCTTATAAGCTAGCTTATGCTTGCCAAACACAGCCGAAATCGATTTTGAAGAAGTTGTGGATTGGAGTTTTGGATGTTGTGGATTATTCTTTTCTTTTTAATTTGTTAATTAGGTTTTAATCCAAACTTATCAAAACTACGTAGTTTTGATAAGTATTGCACATAAGGTTAGGTACATGTTGCCACACCTTCCCTTTTCCCATATATATATATATATATATATATATAGAAAAGTTCAAATACAAACCACTTTTTGGTTGTGCACGTGAGGACAACCCAGAGCGCGACACGTGGCATTTTGACTTACGCGACTTAGTGTTATTCAGTCTGAATAAAGCCCACAACTTAGTGTTATTCATACTGAATAAAACTAAGTCGCGGGGACAAGTCGCGCATGTCACTCTGAATTTTCTGCGACTAAGCTATATTCATACTGAATTAGGTTTATTCAGTCTGAATAATAGTGTTATTCAGTATGAATAAGCTTAGTCGCAGAAAATTCAGATTGACACGTGGCACGCTCTGGGTTGTCCTCACGTTCACAACGAAAAAGTGGTTTGTATTTGAACTCACCCCTATATATATATATATAAAAGTATTTTGTATCTACAATTTAGAAATTCAAAAGGCCAAAAAGTTAGTTAAAAATTGGTTTGAGTTGAATTTATTCAATTTAATTAAAAAAAAAGCTGAAATAGGCTTTTTGTGAAAGTTTGGTCCAGGGCGCCTCCAGGCCTAACCCGCCCGAATCTGAACCGAACCCTCCCAAACTGAACTTGTCGGTTACTCGAACTCTTCGGTCGGAGTTCGAGTCTTCAAAATGAACCCAAAAAGTTCGGGTATCCGAACTTTAAAACCCGAACCCGCCCGAAAGCGATTGTTGCACACCCCTATACAATACAATTTAAGAGGTATACTAAATAACTTACGTGAGCCGTCGATACTCGTGCCAGTATTGAAACTCAACTAAATTGCATTTAAACCAAGGATATTCTTTTCCACCAGTGACGCGATTACAACAGTATTCAACATAATGTATGCTTTGATATATACGTTAAATCCACCTAAATTTCGCCTTTGATGACTAATTAAGTGTCCCAATTCTTTTTCATCCGAACTAAACGCACAAGTCGAAGCTTAACGAACAATTCTCTACCACTCCATCAAACCCAACATGTGCAAAGTTAATGGCTCACACATTTTGCTAAAAACATCCCAAAAATTTTAGTCCGTAAAAACGACTGCACATCGCTCAAACAATGATTACGTATATAATTCACCACTTCACCTATTTCCCAGTATTCTCCCAACTTAGTACATACGTACTAACAAGAAAATCCTATCATAACCCCTAATTAACCACCCTGAATTGTAGTCAAATTATGCATTCATAACACCACCTCACTTGTAGAAACACAACATTCCCGACCACCTGTTAGTATCTCATCTTTAATATATATATATATATATATATAGAGAGAGAGAGAGAGAGAGAGGAAACTTCAAATGTGAACCACTTTTTCCTTGTGAACGTGAGGACAGCCAAAAGCGTGTCACGTGACAATCCGAAAAACACGCGACTAAGCTTTATGAAGTATGCATTGTTAGCTGAATAATTGTGTATAAACCCATGGGCTTTAGGCCTCTTTCTTGTACTCTATGTTTAAGTACCTTAGGTTTTCTTTTCTGTAATAGTGTAGTCAATTTTATCTTCAATCAATACAATACAGCAACAGCCTTCGGCCATCTCTCTCCGATTCTAACATGGTATTAGAGCTCTAGGGCTCTCTATATTTCGTTGTTTTCTCACCATCATCGCCGCCATGTTTCAACCTACATGCAGCCGCTCGAATCTCTTTCTCAATCGCACTCAACCACTTGTTCGATTACTACCGCTGCTATCATCCACATCCACCGCCGATCTTCTTCCACCACCACCCAACTAATCGCCGCTGTCGTATCACACCACCACCCGATCTACTACTATCATCCACACCACCACTCGCCGTATCACAGGTTCAATCGCAATTCTCGCTGCCACTGCTGTCAACTAATCGCCGTTGTCGCCTCCTATCGTAACCTAGAACACCAGGTAATCTCTAAACTCTCACACCGAGTATTGCCATCTTATCAATGGCATCCAACCCTAGTCACTTAAATCCAATTTCAGTTGTTTTCAATGGAAACATCTACATCTTGTGGCAACACCACATGACTATCCTTCTCAAGTCACATGGCATGTACTCCTATGTGACTTGGGAAGTCTGTTGCTCCTACTTGACTTACAAATGAGAATGTTGTTGATTTTGCTAAGCGCATGAATGAGTGGGACATCAACAACGCAAAAATATGGGTTTCATCAATGCTTCAACCACTGCTGAAATTAATCAACAATTCCTTGGCTACACCACTGCCAAGGGACTCTGGGATTTCTTGGCTAAGAGATACACGTCTTCTGGATTGTCTCACCAATACCAGCTATGGACTACTTTTCAAAACAAACTGCAACTTCCTGATCAGTCTGTGAGTTTCTATATCTCTGAGGTGCACCTCAGATTCATGATGAGACTGCTCGCCAGTTTCAAGCTTATTTTAGCCAACTACACCTCATCACAATCCTGATGCGTCTCACCGACAAGTTTGAGAACGTGCGTGCCTCTCTTCTTCACAGACATTTTTTGCCCACTCTATGTCATTACCGAGCTATTAAGTGAGGAAACTCGTCTTCAACTGCGTTCTCCTATAACTGTCGATACAACCTTATACACTCCATCCTCAGCAAAGCCAAGAGGTAAGTTTACCAACAATTCTGGTAAATATAACAACAATGCTAAGCCTGCAAGAAGACAGACTGCCAGTGAATGGAAGCCAAATACGAATGAGTGTACTTTTTGTCACTCTACATCTCACCTTCTTTTGGATTGTCTTATTCGCAAGTGCCGCTACTGTAGAGTTACACATCTACGTCGTTACCTATTTGATTTTCCTCAGAATCCGAATCCTAATCTGAGGAGTTATCAACACCAAAACCAATCCGTTGCCAAATCAGTCACTCCGAGTGAACCTTTCTCAGTAGCTATTGCAGGATCGGTATCTTCATCCCCAGATCTAATGGACCTCATGCGCATAAATCAAGAGCTTATGGAACAACTTATGACAGGTTCTCTGGGTGTGAATTCTCAACACTCTTCGACATCAGGTACTATTTGGATATTTGATTCTGGTTGCTTTAAACACATGACACCTTGTCCTGATGGTTTTCTATCTAAGCAACCGTATCAGCTTTCATCTGTTAAGAACAACAAATCTTTCTCCTTTACCTGTCTTGTTTAGTGGAAACTATTCCACTGATACTGTCCAGTTACCTGAGGTTCTACATGTGCCACGACTAGCCGTGGGTCTAGTCTCTCTTAATCAACTTTCAAGAACTCGGTCTACTAATACTATTTCATTCTTTTGGTTGCCTTGTTTAGGATCCAAAGACCAAGCAGATCCTTGGTGTAGGCCGTAGAGTTGGATGGGTGCTTGAAGTCGTCTATATGCGTCTTCCCTTACAATCACCAAAATTTTCTGCTTCTGTGTCTAGTACAGGTTCCTTTGATCTATGGTATGCTCGTCTAGGTCACTTATCCTCTAATAGAATAAGGTTGTGTTTGGCAAGCATAAGCTAGCTTATAAGCTAGCTGATAAGCTAGCTTATAAGCTAGTCCATCCAAACATGTATCAGGAAGCTAGCTTATCAGCTAGCTTTTTGAAACGCTACTTTGAGTAGCTTATGAGGAGCTTATTGTAGTTTTTTCCAATTATACCCTTATTAATATTAATTATTAAATTCAAATATACCCTTTTTGGTCATTTTACATACTCATAAGCTAGTTTTTGCCAAACATAATTTGTTCAACAGCTAGCTTATCAGCTACTAGCAAGCTTATCAATCAACAGCTAGTTTATCAGCTATCCGCTAGCTTATCAGCTACCAGCTAGCTTATAAGCTACGCTTGCCAAACATAGCCTAAAAGTGTTATCTAGTTCAGGGTCGTTGGGAAATGTTTCATCTGAAAGTATTTCTTGTCTATCTTGTAAACTTGGCAAACGTCATGCCCTTCCTTTTGAAAATCATGAATTTACTTCTGCTTTACCTTTTGATCTTATTCATTCTGATGTGTGGGGACCAGCACCATATCCCTCCGTGGGTGGTGCTCGGTACTTTGTTATTTTTGTAGATGATCACACACAATTCACTTGGATATATCTTATGAAGCATCATTCTGAGTTACCACATATCTACATCACTTTTGCCTGTATGGTCCTAACCCAATTCTCCAAACCAATTAAGATTCTTTGAGCAGATAATGCTATGTAGTACAAAGAATATTCTCTCATCTCATTTCTTCCGTCTCAGGGTAGTCTCTACGTACCCTTGTCCTGGTACATCTCCCCAAAACGGTCGTGCTGAACGAAAGCATAGGCACATTCTTAACACTGTTCAAACACTTCTTGTAACACCTTGATTCCACAAACATAGTTTTTAACGAGATTTTAAGAAAATAAGCGAAAGCTTCGTTTAGAAACAAAATTCCTACTTTTACTTAAATAAAAGGAAGTGATATAAATCCATAACAAAGACCATTCAGTTTACTAAAACATAACAACCAAATGAGACATGCTAAGTACTCCCTTAACAGTAATAACCAAAACAATCGTGTTCTCTAAATTTCCCAATAAACTTCGTGAGGCCGCTTGACATCCGGAGCTTCACACGGTGGCTTTCCCTTTTCCATTTGAAGATGAACCTGACATTAAAAAGGTAAAATAACAACGGGTAAGCTTTACGCTTAGTGAGCATACATCTAATACCATATACACCGTGCACACATAACCATTATAACATAGTAATTACCGAGCACATAACATCATCCCTTCCTTACGACTTAAACCGTCAAGGAAATAAACTACATTGGTACCAGGCCTCCTCATCCGTAACATCTTCCCTAGGGGTAACTAATACCACCATAGGTACTATCGTATCCACTATCATACAAGTTAAACACATAACCACACATGCATAACAATCATATACATAACATATAAGGTACAAATAGAGTACTCACCTGCTAGATGACTAGTCTCACACACTTTCGCACACAAAAGCTCAAGAAAGGTTACCTATATCGTACATGTGCATAACATATCAATATCAATCCCAGAAGTGAGTTCTAAAATATAACCCGAACCCTCACTCCGAAATGACATAGCTACACTAGTCCAATTTCCCCCAAACTTCACCAAACACTATGTTTCACCATCCCTTAGGGGAGTACAAATAAGAAAACCCCAAACGAGTCGATTGCTCAAAGTGGAAAAATCATCTAAAGCAATCGGCGGCTAGCCGACGAGTCACTACCCGCGGCTCACCTGCCGTTACTCGCAGATGAGTACACTGTGGGTTACGAGCAAAAATGAGGGTTTCACCCCAAACTCCAATCCATGCGATTTTAACTCAAAACATGATCAAACATATTACCTAAGCACAATAGAATCATTCCATAACATAAGTTAACTCCGAAACATCCAATTGATGATCGATTGATCACCAATTCTCAAAACAACACTACATAACCCTAATCACAAATCTCCTCATAAAAACTCATCAATTAGGAGATAAATTACGTATCTTTGATGTTGTTTACAACACCAATTTGATTGCTTAAGGATTTCCTTCCAATTTCTCACCCAAAATCGTCGATTCTCCAAGCCCTAGTCGCTCTCCTTTCCAAAACCGTACAATACTCAACTGGAAACAATGAGGCTAAAGCCCCTCTTATATACATGCCATCCTTGACCTTGAACTTACAAGTTTGACAAACTGGCCCTTCCACTCCTAAAAACAACATAATCATTCGAAAATTAACTTAACTCCGTCAAGGATGCTTAAAATACATAACTTGGGAAACGGGCGTTACACTTCCGATCTCAACTAAATGTCCTAAACGTTTTTGGGGTGAAGCTGCCTTCATAGGTGTCTATACCATCAACAGACACCCAAAACTCCTATACTCAAACACAAGTCTCCTTATGAAGTACTATATGGAGTTTCCCATGCTTATGAACTTCTCAAAGTATGGGGGTGTGCATGCTTCGTTCAGTTACAATCCCATGAATACAGTAAACTTGAGCCTCGTGGCCGTTTGTGTTGCTTTCTTGGTTATAGTATTGAACACAAAGGCTATCGTTGCTAGGATCCTATCTCGAAGCGTCTATGTATCTTTCGTCATGTTACCTTCTAGGAACATGTTCCCTTCTTCACTATGTCAAACTCGGATTCCAGTTCCTCCACTACTTCTTTTTTACTGACTCATCGATCTCCTTAGATCTACCTTTCCTTGTTCCTACTACTGTCCCAAATGTTCCTACACCAGTCACTTCCTCTGAACTTGTTCCTATACCTTATCCGACTCAATCATCTGCACCATAGATTATATGTTAAAAGAAGTAGATTATATGTTAAAAGAAGTTAAACATATGTGATTTAAAGAATAGATCTAAAAAATAGAGAATAAATGGTGAAAAAGATAATTAATTGATTTTGGATATCACATGTGTTCTGCAATAAAAATTGTGATTTTTTATTATAAAATCTAGCTCAATTGGCGTTCCTAACGGCGGTAAGATCCTTCCTGGGGGGCTATCGATGGCATCCCAGTCTACCTGAGTTCAGATACAAGGGGAGTCTATTTAAGGCATAATTGTGATTTTCATTTTCTCCGAAAGTGATCTCCGATCATTAACTACATTAACAATAAATGCTAGAGTGAAGGAGGACTAAGTATTTTTATCTATTTTTTAAAATATTTAAAATATATAATATATACATAATGTATATAATCTAGAGTTAAGTTCCAGTGAGACCAAGCCTTTTTGGTGAGACCGGTAAGACCAACATATTTTACTTGAAAGTTCACATCAAACATTTGTGAAGGTAAAAAAAAATTGAACATTCATCGTTAAAACATACTAAAAAACACTATCAAAAAAATTCCAAAAAAAGGTTAAAAAACGAAACCTTCACAACAGCTTTTTTTGTGAAAGTTCGCATTATATATATATATGTAACCTTCACAGAACTTTAGCTGTGAAGGTTTCGTTTTTTTTGTTTGTTTTCGATATTTTTTGCATCGAAAGTGATTTTTAGGTCTGCGTATTAGAGTTTTATGTACATTCACAGTGTTTTTTTGTGAAGTTTCATACGTTAAGTATTGGTCTCACGCGGTCTCGCGGTAACAACTTGGTCTCACCTGATACTAAGTCATATAATCCATATTACCTGTACATAACATATATTATGTATATTTAATAACAACAACAATAACAATAAGAAGAAGAAGAATTATTATTAGTATATCTAAATAGCTTACATTTATTATTATTATAGGATAAGTTCAAAAAAGGATATAGTAGATTTATGAGACAAGGTGAGCAAAATAGGAGCCACAAAATTTAAGTGCCACATATAGGGAAAATAATTTTAATTAAGATAATTAGTATTTTAAATTTATTCCTTTTATTTTTATTGAGTCATATTTTCTTTTATAAAGTTTTGTATAACTATTTGCCTAAATGCGCTTTTGATAAATAAAAAGATAAGGCTTGGTTTCTAGTTTATCAATCATCTTAAGGAGTTATTTTTAATGAGGTTATGGTACTTAATTTGTAGGAGAGATGCTAGCCACTA
Source organism: Centaurea solstitialis (assembly GCA_030169165.1). Lineage (NCBI taxonomy): Eukaryota > Viridiplantae > Streptophyta > Magnoliopsida > Asterales > Asteraceae > Centaurea > Centaurea solstitialis. The sequence continues at coordinate 61,016,952 of CM058045.1, read as the reverse complement.
CACGGAATCGTTTGGGCAACAACCACTGTGAGTTATACTTGATTTCAAAACGGTTGCATATGTTTTACTTAAAATTGCTTGCAAGCATGTTAAAAAGTTTTATTGATGTTTTCGACATGTCGTTTATGCAATAAATGTGATGCTTTGTGAAATATCTGTTTTTGTGTGGCAACGGGGGTGTACTACGAGCATGCTGTGTGAGCTCGTTTTAAAACCGTAAGAGCAAACAATGCTGTGTGAGTTTGCCGGGTTAAGCTGTGTGGAATATACACCTTCCCAATGCCGTAAGCTGTGTGGATTATATATCGTATGTGCGATAAATGAAAAATGCTTTTGTGAAATGTCTTTTGCTTAAAACCGTATATCCACTGGGCCCTAGGCTCACCCAACTCTTTTTCAAAATGATTATGCAACCAGGCGAATGCTAGATTGGAAAGAAAAGTGGAATGAAGCGTAGAAGGTGACCATGGAAGAAGGATACGTACACTTCAAGACACTAATATATACACTAAGTTTTTATTTTGTTTCCGGCGATGTAAGTGTTGATCTTGGGATAGTATTTCTAATAAATTGAGGTATTTGAAATTTTGGGATGTTACATTTGAAGCGCTCACAAGTCACAACCATAGTAAAATTAGGCCCAAAAGCACATAACTGAACATACTAATGAGTATTTGGGCTTGTAAGAGTGATGCCTTTATGCTAGATGATGCCATGGACCACCGCCCCTTTGGCCTATGCCCAAGGCCACCTCTGCATATGTGATTTAATGAATAGATCTAAAAAATAGAGAATAAATGGTTAAAAAGATAATTAATTGATTTTGGACATCCCATGTGTTATGCAATAAAAATTGTGATTTTTTATTATAAAAATCTAGCTCAATTGGTCTTCCTAACGGCGGTAACATCCTTCCTGGGGGGCTATTGTTTGCATCCAAGTCCACTTGGGTTCGGATCCAAGGAGAATCTATTTGAGGCATAATTATGATTTTCATTTTCTCCGAAAGTGATCTACAATCATTAACTACATTAACAATAAATGTTAAAGTAAGGGAAGACTTAGTATTTTTACTTATTTTTTAAAATATTTTAAATATATAATATATACATAATCTATAGTACGTGTAAATAACATATATTATGCATATTTAATAATAATAATAATAAGAAGAATTATTATTATTATACCTAAATAGCTTACATTTATTATTATCATAAGGATAAATTCAAACTAGTATATAGTCCATTTATGAGAAGGTGAGGAAAATAGAAGCATAAAATTTAAGTGCCATAAAAAACGGAAAATAATTATAATTAAGATAATTAGTATTTTTAATTGGATATATATTCTAAAAAATCTTATTATATGTTTTAAAAAATTATATTCCTTTTATTTTAACTTAGTCATATTTTCTTTTACATAGTTTTATATAACTATTTGCCTAAATGCACTTTTGATAAATAAAAAGATAAAGAGTAAATTACAAATTTGGTCCCTGTGGTTTGGGTCTAATTAAGATGAAGGTCCTTGTGCCCTAATTTTCATGGAGCAGGTCTTTTAGATTTCATTTCGTCACGATGGTGGTCCCTTGCCCTAACATCCGTTAAAAAGCTCCGTTAGGGCAAGGGTATTTTCGTCTTTTGATAATTCTTTTATTTTTTATATATATTTTTCCATCTTCTTTAAACTAATACCACCATTATACCCACCACCACCATTTTCTTCATCCTATTACCACCAACACCCACCACCACCCACCACCAACACCCACCACCACCACCAACAGCCACAACCACCACCAATACCAACACCCACAACCACCACCACCACCACCAACACCCACAACCACCACCATCAACACCCACCACCACCACCACCACCATCTTCATCCTAATACGACCAACACCCACAACCACCACCATTATACCCACTGCTACCACTTTCTTCATCCTAATACCACCAGCACCCACAACTACCAACACCCACAACGACCACCAACAGCACCCACAACGACCACCAACAGCAGCCACAACTACCAACAGCACCCACAACCTCCATCAGCACCATCGCCCCTACCTTTAGATTTGACACCACAGGCGCCCCACCTTCAGATCTGACCGCCGGCGCCCCAACTTCAAATTGTTAGGATTATGTGCGAGACAGTAACGGGGTTATCGTGTCCAATGTTATAAGACACTAGTAGGTCACACTGCTGCACACCAAAATGAGAATGTTTGGATTATGGGAAATAATTAATTGGTTAATTAATTATTTAGAGAGAGAAAAGGAATTAAATAATTAGTTTAATTATTTATAATTAATTAATCAGTTAGATTAATTAAAAGGATAATTATGGAAGTTATTTCAGAGATAATTACCAAGAATTATATATGGAATCAAACACTGCTTGTTTTGTCCATATAAATAAGGGGTTAAGGGTGTCAGTTGATTCATTCTTTCCAGTTCAAAAACCCAGAAAAACCTCTCTCTCTCTCCCCTAAAACCGGCGCCAAATCCAGTAGGAGGAAGGTTCGCATTCGTTTTTCGGGTAATCCTCGGTGGTGGTCTAGCAACCCTCTCAACCGGTGCCAGTAGCGGTGTAACCCCTGCTTGCGTTTCAGAGTTATTGTTCGCAAAGGTAATCCACCAAAACACCCTTCATTGTGTCTGTAAGGTTTGGGATTGGATCCTCGATTGGGAATCGGGTTTTATTCTGCTGTGCATGTTCTTGTATCCCTCGATTCCCAACAGTGGTATCAGATCCACTTCCCAAACTTGCAGATCAGGTTGTTAATCTCGTTAGGTTAAAAAAGTTTTGATTTTTATCGAATTTGAGTTTTAAAAATTAAACCTTTTTGGAAAAACCTAAAACAGATCGGAAACCACCGCCGGCGAAACCACAGGTTGTGGTGGCCGGCGGCTGTCCATCGAAGCCAACCACCTCGCCGCACCACAGCTAGTGGCTGCGACGGTGGCCGACAGGAATCACCGCACCACCGTTTGTGGTGGCGGTGGTGATCGGTCCCGGATGGTAATCGCAACCGAAATCAAAGAAAAACGACGGTGGCGGTGGTGGTTTCGAGCCACTGCCGTTGCCGGATCGGAACAACCGCCACACCACCGTTTGTGGTGGTGGCGGCGATAATTACTGCTGCTGTTGATCGGAATCGATGGCGGTGGTGACCGTTTGTTGCCATCGCCGATCGACTTTGATGACGGCGATGGCCGTTTCTCGAGTGCAACCGCGGGAGGCGGCGGTGGTGGTGGCAACGTCCGCCGCTGCCGTCGTCGTCTGAGTACAACCGCCGCACCACCGAACCATGGTGATGGCGGGACTTGATTGCGATTCCGGCCTGTCGAGATACGGCAGACCGGTGGATGGTGGAGATAACGGTGTTGAGGCGGTGGTGGTGGTTTTTCAAACCGCTGCTGCCGCCGATGTTCGACGGTGGTACGGGCGGCGGCGGTGGCGGTCGTGTCATCGTCGTCGCCGATTGAGAAAACCCCGATCATCGACCACGTCTTGGCGGATCGGTGGTAATTTCGAGGTCATAGATCGTTTTGATTGTTTATCGTTAACGAGTCTCAGTTGGGATTTGTTTCCAGATAAACTTCGAGAAAAGGATCGTTTTTATCAGATAAGTTTTAAAACGATTCAGGATTAGTTTAATTAATTTGTTTTAAATTAATTTATGTTTTTATAGTTATCCGGTTAAAATTCAGTTGTGTTTTAATTTGTTTAATTATGATAAGTCATAGCTGAACCCTTTCAGACCCGTGGTTGTGTTTATTTTACTTATCCGTTTTAGAATAGTTGGGAGGCCTGCGAGCCATTTACAACCCTTTTGTAATTTTAATGTTTTATTAGACTAGTTGGGAGGCCTGCGTGCCATTTGAACCCATTTGTAATAATTATTTCAATTACATCAAGACGGAGACAAGGACGACGACCATGGATCTCGGAGCCAGTGGGAGTGCCAGAAGTTGAAGACTTTTGTCACTTAGGGATTGAGACCGTTGTTTTGTGTTGGCTCACAAAACAACATTAGTTTAAGGGTTTAAGCTATGACTGTGCTGTTTATATTTAAATTGCGCGGTTGTTTAATTTACGTAATTTTTATTAAAATATAAATTGCCCTTTTGAACGGATTGTTTAAAAATTAAAAGGATACAAATACAGTTAGTGTTTGGATCCAGTTTTTTCAAAGTTTTTGGAAAAGGAAACTGGAAATTTAGACCCTTGTTAAAATCATAGATTAGTAAGTGCAACCCACTTTAGGGGCACTTCCGGTGTAAGGTACATAGGGCGTTGTAAGTGCACACACTATGAACGCCCGTGTTCAAACCGAAACTGGAAGGTGATAAAACTCTGCGAATTATCTCCGGGTGGTACCGGCCAGAGTTTGTCCAGGTCCCGGGTGGTGCAATCTATTTTGGTAATTATTTATTCACTGGGTGGTACCAGGCCAAAATGCACTAGAGGGACTAAATATGCACGGATTATTAATATCCGATGTCCCGACGATCTAGAAGTCGTATTTTCAGATAGGAATACGATTGGTATAGTGTTACCTACCATAGATCGCATGAGTCGGTTTGACATGATCACATGCTTCCCGACACATGTGAAATATGGATTCTAGTCTAATAAATTTATTTTAAGGGTAATAATTTATTAGAATTATATAATTATAAACTAAATTGGAATTTATATTCTTCTGTAGATGTCTCCAATTAGCATTCCGTTTTATTCACCTGAGGAATCACTTCGCCTTATTACGGGCAAGTGGAAGCTTACGGGCCAGAACTTTCCAGTTTGGAAGTTGCACTTACAGAATGTTTTGAGTGCCCAGGGTAAGCTTTATGTGATCAATAAGCCCATGTCACGACCCAAAAGCAATGCCCCAGAAGAGGAATTTACTGAATATTTCAGATTCATGGCAGACGAGTCGGATGTAATGTCCATTCTAGTTTTCTCTATGTCACCCGAGTTCACGGGAGACTTAAGAGTGAAATTCTGTCACGAGGTCGTAAGGAATGTAGAAAACCAGTTAGGTTTCTACAAGCACACGGGCAAGCTTTTGATCATGCAAGAGATTCTCTCCCTGAAGCTACAGAAGGGTCAGTCAGTTAAAAACCATCTTATTGATATGAGAAGGCTTTTTAAGTGTTTATCACGTCTGGGGTACAAGATGACTCAAGAGGAGTTAGTGTATCTCATGTGGTTCTCCCTCACAAAGGAAGTTCAGGACACAGCTAGTGCCTACATGAAGGAACCAAAGAACGGATTGGATAAAGTTCATGAAGATATCCTGGCCAGTCTAGAGCCAGTACCCGAACCTGCGAATCTCATGGACACTGATATAATTGATGAGCTGGGAGATCTGAGTTGCCCAGAATGCGACAGCTAGGATATTTGCGAGCACTCGATGAACATCGACCAGATGGATATCGGTTTACCCGATACTCCAGGTATCTTTATGATAGATTGCTTAATCACTTCTTATGAATCATGGGTAATTGATACAGGCAGTGGTAACCACATTTGTAATCATTTACAGGGATTCACTAGAAGAAAGACTCTGAGGAAGGACCGTTCGAACCTACGAGTGGGCGAAGGCACTCCGTTGATTGCTGAAGCCGTGGGATCTTATAGTCTTAGTTTACCCTCGGGTCTAGTTTTGGAACTGGATAATTGTTATTATATTCCAAATATGATTAAGAATGTATTGTCTTTTGATTTGTTGGTAGACCAAGGCTTTTATTATAAATATTCTTATAAAATGATTTCAGTCTTTAAAGATAACATTTTCTATTTTAAAGCTACACCCGTAGATGGTCTATACACTGTAAATCTTAAAGACAACAATAGTGAAATCTATCATATAAGTAAGCGATCCAAGGATATTGAGGATCAGACTTACCTCTGGCATTGTCGTTTGGGCCATATAAACAAGAAACGTGTTGAACTACTCCTAAAAGGAGGTTTTCTTGGCAATTTCGACTACAAACCTTTTGATAATTGCGAATCTTGTTTATCTGGTAAAATGACAAAGCAACCTTTCAACAGTGAGAATGAAAGGGCTACTGACTTGCTTGAAATAATCCACACAGATGTATGTGGACCTTTCAGTCATGTAGCAAGAGGAGGATACCGGTACTTCATTACCTTCACTGACGACTTCAGTAGGTATGGTTATGTCTACTTGATGAGACATAAATCTGAAACCTTTGAGAAATTCAAGGAATATCGGAATGAAGTACAGAATCTACTTGACAAGAGGATCAAGTTCTTACGGTCAGATCGTGGTGGCGAATATCTCAGTGATGAGTTTGACAATCATCTGATGGAGTGTGGGATTGTATCCCAACTTACACCTCCGTATACACCTCAGATGAACGGTGTATCAGAAAGGAGAAATCGTACTTTGCTTGACATGGTACGAACGATGATGTGTCATTCTTTGCTGCCAATATCATTCTGGGGACACGCGCTCGAAACAGCAGCACACATACTGAACAGAGCGCCAACAAAGTCGGTAGAAAAGACTCCATACGAGTTATGGAAGGGTAAGAAACCCAACATATCTTTTCTGAAAATTTGGGGTTGTGAGGTTTACGTCAAACGACCTACCTCAGAAAAACTCAAACCCAAATCCGACAAGTGTTTCTTCGTTGGATATCCCAAGACCACCGTGGGATATTATTTCTACAACCCTGAAGAGAACAAAGTGTTTGTTGCTCGAAATGGAAAATTTCTGGAAGAAAAGTTTCTCAGTTTAGAGAACACCAGAAAGGATGTAGATCTACAGATAGTAGACGAAGAAAGCACTACACCAGTTGTTGAGCCAGAAATTCAACATAACAATGTTGAACCTCAATCAGAGCCGATTGAGGAAGTGCAAACACAGGACCTTCGCAGATCCAGCAGGATAAGACAAGAACCAGATAGGTATCTTGGGTTCCTAGTCTCTCAAGATAGCGGAGACTTAAATGAACCAACATCCTATGGAGAAGCTGTGTCAGGCAGTGAGTCTGAACAATGGCAGGAAGCCATGAAGGCCGAGATGCAATCCATGTACGACAACCAAGTCTGGGAGTTGACCGATTTGCCACAACACTGTAAGGCTGTTGGACGCAAATGGGTTTTCAAGAAGAAAACCGACATGGATGGGAACGTACACACCTTTAAAGCCAGACTGGTTGCAAAAGGATTCACGCAAACTCATGGCATTGACTATGATGAAACCTTTTCACCAGTGGCAATGTTGAAGTCAATTAGGATTCTTATGGCCATCTCAGCGTACTTTAATTACGAGATTTGGCAGATGGACGTCAAGACAGCCTTTCTGAATGGAAAGTTAACAGAAGACGTCTATATGGAACAACCAGAGGGGTTTGAAGATCCTAAGAATCCTAATAAGGTGTGTAAGCTGCTAAAATCTATTTATGGATTGAAGCAAGCATCTCGAAGCTGGAACTTACACTTTGATGAGCGAATCAAAGAGTTTGGCTTCGCTAAAAGTGAGTTCGAGCCATGTGTTTACACTAAGTTCAGTGGGAGCATAGTAACCTTCCTGGTCTTGTATGTAGATGACATACTACTCATAGGAAACGATGTACCAACTTTACAGAGTGTTAAGGAATGGTTAAGTAAATGTTTCCAGATGAAAGACCTTGGAGAAGCCGCTTATATACTAGGTATAAAGATCTACAGAAACAGATCTAAGCGGCTTATCGGACTTAGTCAGAGTACATACATTGACAAAGTACTGAAGAAAGGATTCATTCCAATGCAACATGGCATAGTGTTAAGTAAAACACAGTGTCCTGTTTCTAGTGAAGATCAGGACAAGATGAAATCGGTCCCATATGCTTCTGCAATTGGATCGATTATGTATGCTGTTTGTGTAAAAAATTTACTTAAGTTATTATCGTAAGATGTCGTGAGGCAAAATCGTCAAAAGAAAGAACTCTTGTTCGATAAAACGTGCGATAAAAGAAAATAAATGGACAATAAGATTGATGACGCAGGAAAAACCTCTAAATCGAGGAAAAAACCTGCGGCCGACTAAATAGGATAGTCGACGTTGCACTATTGATCACCAATAAGGGGTGATATCCTCGATGTTACAGTAGTATCGTACGATTACAATAAAGAAAAGAATGCTATCGAATGTAAATACAGAGAATAATATTAGTATTGCTATTTCTCTTTTGGAATCAGTTGTCCCGAGTGTAGGATCTTGAATCTCTTTTATAGCTGTTGAGTTTGTAACCGTTCGTTCATTATTGAGCCATAAATGCAACGGTCATAACTGAGGCTGATTTTTCGATCGTAACGTCTGAGTTATTGATGAGGGACGTATCTTGCTCAAACGGTCGGATTTAAGCTCGATAGACGATGGCTGTGCTTCGTGATTATCTTGGATAAGTCTTCCTGCAATAAGAGCAAACTTGTACATGTATACTGTTAATTTAATCGTACGTTTGGATGATGATATCGCACGATTATCTTTGCTGACCACTTATCTTTGTTTGATGGTAGTTATATCTTCACTTCAGGACCTTATCTTAATACAGGAATATCATCCTGAAAGATATCTTACGATTCTAATCGTTCGATCGTTCGATGATAAAATTTCACCCAAACAGTTTGCCCCCAAGATTTAGAAAATAAGTTATAGATTTTCTGAATCTTACATCTGCAAAATCAAATCGTTAGCACATCGATTTTATCATGATCAATTTTGTCGAATATGAACCGGTTCTCACGTTAACGGCGTTATTAACTTGGTTAATTACAAGCTGTCAACGCAACGGTTATAAAGGACAGGTGTCGACGCTCGATTCGACCTCAATTTCTTGGGAAGGAGTTTAATTTCATATAAAGATTAGATTTCTTCCATAATTATCTCTAAATCTTTTCCAATTTCGAATTCAAATTTCTCTCAAACCGAATCCTTCTAATCTTTAAGAAGATTTAGGTCCAATTCGCCTATAAGGTACCTTTCTTTCCCTCGTTTCAATTTCAGTTCATGCGTTTGAAAACTAAGGCTGATAAGAATCCTAGAAACTTCGATTTGCTGCGTTTTGATCGGTTGTATAGAAGTCTAGATCGTTTAAGCTTTAGAGAAACAATGGAGGTTAGGAGTACAATCCAGGGAGAAATTGACCTAGTTCACCTTAGGAAACTTGCCAGGATGCCTAAGGAGGCTGTGATCAAATCTCCTGGTGAGGTTAGACCCGCTGATGCTCCGGCGGGTTTCTTTGCTTTGTTCGAATACCCATTTAAGATAGGATTCACTTGGCCTTACAGTCCTCTATCTCGTGCCTTCATGACACGTTTTAGCCTTTCCCCTGGACAGCTCATGCCCCAATTCTGGAGGGTCGTGAGCGTCATCGAACGTGTAACCGAAAACTGGGGTAGAGCACCTTTTACAGTCGATGACCTTCTCACGGCGTATACCGTGAAGGTCTCTGATTATGATAGATATGGGATTTATCCTAAGGGTAGGGGTGATGCCATGTTAGTACATGGTACTCAAGTGTTTGATCGAGGATGGAAGGCTCGATATGCGTTCGTACGATCCTCATCGGTCTTGGAAGAAGGTGGATGGGTAGCCCCAGAATGGAATTCACTAGGTATAGGTTGCTTTATGTATTTTGTTTACTTTTGATTTCATCGCATAATTTCTTATCGTGTGTTTCTTTTTTGCAGAGATCGAGTTTTCTTTTGAGGAATCCACCGAGGCTGTTAATCGCTTCTTGGAGTACGGTGTTCAAGAAAGATCGTACGCCAGATCAAAGGGAAAAAGCCCAAGGAGGATAGCGACGAAGAGCTTGAAGTTCAAGTGCTAAGTGAAGAAGAAGAAGAAGAAGAGATGGAAGGTAAATCGTTCGATGATTTTATCCTCTTTCTTATCTTACGTTTTCTTGCATCGCGTGATGTTAACGTACGTTTTTCTTGTTTATTTCAGGCCAAAAGAAACCTGCGAAGAAGTTGGCCAACTTAGCAGCGGCCAAGAGAGCTTTGGAGAAGAAGAAGGCAGTAAGTGGCATGGAGCCACAGCCTAAGAAGACAAGGTCTTCTCCGGATGCTCCGATCGCATCAAAGGAAGCCGTACGACAGGCGGATGATGTGGTCGATGCGACCCCGATTCACATTGCTCCTCCTCCTACAATGTCTCCTACGATGTCAAAGGAGAAAAGAGCCTCAGCCAAGCCTCCAAAGGGGAAGGAGGGTGAGACGTCAATCCACATCTCTTTACCTTCTAACTTTCTGGATGGTGATGTCATCAACTAGGATGATCTCTTCCCTGCCATCGAACAATACCTGCTTCCATCGCAGAAGGCCCACATGGACACTCGTCGGATTGGCGAGCTCGATGCCGGCGCTGTTGGATATTCTTTCATGGTAAGCTACGATGTTTTTATCTCACGATGTTTTTATCTCACGATTATAATTATATGTTCTAATCATCTTATGTTATGTAGGCTTTCCAGGCGTGTCTTGGTCTTCACCAAAGACTGGAGACCGTTCAAAAAGACATGAAGATGTCCAGCGAGAGGGCTGCGGTGAACGAGGCGAAGAAGGCTAAGGAGAAGGCATCGAAGATGGCTGCTGATTTAGAGGCCAAACGGGTTGAAGTGGACGACTTGGTGGCTAAGCTGGATGAAGCTGAGCATGTTCGATCAGAACAACGTGCAAGGCTGACAGCGGCAAATAATCGTATCGCCAAGCTGGAGGAAGAACTGACTGCATCGCGCGTGGAGATGGAAGATCGCGAGAAGGCCTTGTCATCTGAGATCTTGGATCTCAAAGATGAGATGGTGCTATCCAGGATGGTGGCCCGTGCAGCCGTAATACGCCAATTTATTGGTGGCACGTATACCATCGAGGCTGCCAAGGGTGAGCTGGGGGCCTTCCGCGATGCGATGGGATCTGATGAGCTCCTTGATGCTGATGATGCGAAGGATGCCGACGAGGAGGAGGAGGATGCTGAAAAGAGCAAAGAGGCTGAAGTCACGATGATCGTGGAGGAGGATAAGAATGAAGATGCCTCTGGATCCGGCATCGTGGACAAGGCTGCTGAAGTTACTCCTCCTATCGTAGAAGTTAGTGTAGGAGAGGGTGTTGGCGTAGAGGCCACCCCTGAAGTTTAAATTATTAACCGATGTAATCGTAGTACTTTTAAGTACTTTTTTAATGAATTTGTCTATCTTTTGCAATCGTGCGATGTCGAATTAGTACTTTATTTTTGTTCTAAGTACTTTATAGATAATTGTGCGTTTTAGCTGATTCTGTGCTTAAGGCCTTAATTAATCGTGCGTTTTGACTTGCGATGTTTATCATGAGTTTAAGGCACTTGAAATTTTTTTTAGAAACGTTTCTGTTAATCATGCGTCTGGCGTTTTGACTTGCGCTCTTGCGATTTAAAATTGATGCATCTTTTAAGTTCTATGCGATTTAAGCATGTCGTTTTATCAGGCGATGTTTGCCATAGAACGTGCGATGTCCGCGGTAGTCGTGCGATATCCTGCGATAATCATGCGATGTCTTGCGATAATCGTGTGTTACCTGCGAGTAAAATTGGCTAAGGGGTGGCCGTTGGATTGACCAACGGCGCTCCGATGCCTAAGTCAGTAATCATTCGATGAAATAATAATAAAATAAAAAGGGTTTTAGAAGTAGTACCTTTTTAGATGAGTTGCATTCCAACTACGTGGGATTTCATTACCTTCGATGGTTGAAATCTTATAGGCACCTTTCCCCACGATCTTGGTAATGATGTAAGGTCCTTCCCATTTGATGGAAAGTTTTCCAGCGTTCGATTCTTGGGTATTCGGAAAGACACGTCGCAGGACATAATCTCCAAGTTGAAATACCTTGACTTTTACCTTTTTATTGAAGTAGCGTTCAACCATGGCTTTCTGCGAAGCCATTTTTTGAAAGGCTTTCTCTCTTAGTTCTTCCAAAGCATCGATATCGTAACACAAGTCTATCGAGTTTTGCTCAATCATACGATGTCGAGCAACAGGAACCTGTGATTCGATTGGAAGGACTGCTTCACATCCATATACTAGGGAAAAGGGAGTTTGTCCAGTTGAGGTTCTTGGTGTCGTGCGATTTGCCCACAAAACAGATGGTAACTCTTCGACCCATCGACCCTTTGCAGCTTTCAACCTCTTTCGAATAGAATTAATAATGGTCTTGTTGCTGGATTCAGCCAAGCCGTTGGATTGTGGATATCTTGGGGTCGATGTAATGAGTTTTATCCCACGTTCATCGCAGAACTTTCGAGTTCTCTCACTTATAAATTGGGACCCATTATCGCATGTTATTTCTGATGGTACTCCAAACCTGTAAATAATGTTAGTTTGGATAAAGGAGATAACTTCTTTATCCCTAATCTGTGAGAAAGCTGCGGCTTCAATCCATTTAGAGAAATAATCAGTAAGAACAAGTAAAAATACTTTCTGACCCGGGGCAGGTGGTAATTTTCCTACGATGTCCATCCCCCATCGCATGAATGGCCATGGGATTAAGATAGAGTGTAGGGGTTCAGAAGGTAGATGTGACGTACCTGAGTGTCTTTGACAAGCATCGCACCTTTGTACATACCTTATCGAGTCTTCTCGAAGAGTAGGCCAATAATATCCTTGCCTCGATATTCTGTTAGCAAGGCTTCTGCCCCCAGAATGGTTTCCACATTCTCCATCATGCATCTCTTGAAGGATTCGATCGACTTGCTGCTTATTTACCACGCATCGTAAGATTAGACCCATTGTGGATCTTCGATACAGTTGATCATTGAAAATCGTGTATCGAGAGCTTTTAAGTCTGACTTTCCGGGCTTCTAACTTGTCTTCTGGAAGTTGGTCATTTTTGAGGTAATTCCAAATATCAAGCGACCAATCGTGGTTTTCTTCGATCATTTGAACTTCTTCGATTGTTGGTGACATGAGATGTATTATTGGAATGCTTTCCAATGTTGGTTCATTGAATGCGGATCCCAGGTTAGCTAAAGCATCGGCTTGCATGTTCAGATCTCTTGGGATTTGCTCTATCGAGAACTTATCGAATCGTGCGATCTTATCTTTTGCGATCTTGAGGTACGATATCATCTTTGAATCTTTTGCTTGAAATTCGCCATTGATTTGGTTCACTACTAGTAGTGAATCACTTCGTACGTGTAGCCATCGTGCTCCCAAGTTATATGCCATATCCAATCCAGCAATCAAGGCTTCGTATTCTGCTTCATTATTGGTAGTTTTGAACTCGCATCGTATCGAATACACCATATTGCCCCCATGTGATGATTTCAGGACAACTCCCAATCCTGATCCTCGTGCGTTGGAAGCTCCGTCAACATGCATGGTCCATGGTTCGTTGTCGTGAATCATCACATTACTGATTTCATCGTACGATGGTTCTTCGATCCCAGGACTGAATTCAGCTACGAAATCTGCTAACGCCTGAGATTTTATCGCTGTTCTTGGTTGATACGTTAGATCGAAGCTGCTAAGATAAATGCTCCACTTTGCTAATCGTCCTGTAAGTTCAGGCTTACGAAGTACGATCTTAAGTGGATAGTTAGTAACAACGATTATATGATGCGATTCGAAATAGTGTCTTAATTTTTTAGCTGCAGTTACGAGGCCAAGTAAGAGCTTTTCCATTGACGTGTACCTTGTTTCAGCATCGAGGAAAGACTTACTTATATAATAGATAGGTTGCTGATGTTGGTCACCTTCTCGTACGAGCACTGCACTAACAGCGTTGTTACTTACAGCGAGGTACAATTGTAAGCTCTCTCCTTCGATTGGTTTCGTCAACAGTGGAGGATTGGACATGTACTTCTTTAAGCTTTGTAGTGCTTCCTCATGTGCCTCTGTCCAATCGAAGCCTTTGTTCTTTCGAAGCACGTTATAGAACAAATGACACTTATCGGATGATCGTGAGATGAACCTGTTCAGGGCCGCTACTCGTCCAGTCAGCTTTTGTACCTCTTTTACGTTCCTTGGTGACTGAATTTCCAGGATTGCTTTGATCTGCTCTGGACTTGCCTCGATCCCTCGTCGTGTAACCATGTATCCAAGAATCTTTCCCGCACGCACTCCGAAAGAGCACTTGGTTGGGTTGAGTTTCATCTTGTATTCTCGTAATATATCGAACGATTGTTTCAGATGCTGGATATGATCTTGTGATCGTTCTGATTTTACGAGCATATCGTCGATATATACTTCCATCGTACGTCCGAGGTGATCTTTGAACATCCTGTTTACGAGCCTTTGGTACGTTGATCCAGCATTCTTGAGCCCAAATGGCATTACTTTGTAACAGTATATGCCCTTATCGGTCATAAACGCAGTCTTCTCTTGATCGTTTTTATGCATTAGAATCTGGTTATATCCGGAATAAGCGTCCATGAACGTTAGTAACTCGTGCCCCGCAGTTGCATCGACCATCGCATCGATATGTGGCAAAGGAAAGGGATCTTTTGGACAAGCTTTGTTTAGGTCCGTGAAGTCGATGCATACTCGCCACTTTCCATTCTTCTTTTGTACTACCACCACGTTGGCGAGCCAATCTGGATACTTTACTTCTCGAATTTTTCCTGTTTTGAGTAGGTTTTCTACCTCCTCGTTGATGACCTTGTTGCGTTCTGGTGCAAACTTGCGTCTTTTTTGCTTAACGGGTTTAAACGTAGGATCCACGTTCAACTTGTGCGATATGATGTTAGGATCTATCCCCACCATATCCTCGTGTGACCACGCAAAACAATCCGAGTGTTCCTGCAAAAAAGAAATTATACTATTTTTTATATCGGGGGTTAGAGTTGCACCTACGAAGACCTTGCGATCAGGATGTTTGTGATCCAACACGACTTCTTCCAATTGAAGATCATCGTACGATCGTACTCCATCCTGGCTCTGTAATTGCTAGATATCGTGCGGTTTGGCTTTCATTGTAATCTTGTAGCACTCCCGTGCGATCTTCTTTTCACTGACTATCTCTTGCACGCCCCACGGAGATGGGAACTTGATCTTCTGATGATACGTCGATGGTACAGCCTTCATATCGTGGATCCAGGGTCTTCCAAGTATGGCATTGTAGGCGGAAGGACAATCGATGACATTGAACTTTGTTTGTTTATTTATGCCTTTAGCGAAGACTGGTAGTATGATCTCTCCCAGGGTACTAGTCGCATCTCCGTTAAATCCAATTAGTGTTGTTGTTCGTCGTACGATGTTGGATCGATCAATACCCATGATCTTGAGTGTTTCTGCGAATATTACATTGGCCGAGCTGCCTCCGTCGATTAGTACTCTCTTGGTTAGACAATTACCAATTGTCAACTGAATAACCAGTGCATCATGGTGTTTCTGATGAGCGTCTGAAACATCTTCAATATCGAACGATATCTTCGTTGCATCGAGCTCTTTTTCTTCCGTAGTCTTGGATTCATTTGGAATGGGATGCCCTTCAGGCCCTTCTCGTGCGTGTCTTTTCGCCGCAGAATAGGTAAGGCCACACACTTCTGATCCTCCTGTAATGCAGTTTACAACCTTCGTTGGAACGGGTGACGTTGGTCTTTTCGAATCATCGCCTAGAAGGTTCTTAAGATGTCCGTTCGATTTGAGGTATGCGATCTCCTTCTTCAAGCTGATACAATCATCTGTATTGTGTCCGTGATCGTTGTGGAAGTCGCACCATTTTGTTTGGTCTTTGTCCTTGCTAGGATTCTCTGGTTTTTTGGGCCATCGTACGTTGACTTCCAAGTTCCGTAGAGAATCCACCAAGTCTTTCGTTGTACCTGCAAAATGGTAAGTTGACAAATCTGGATATCTTGCTTTACCTTTACCTTGGTTCGAACGTTTATTATGATCACGTCGGGAACTATCAATCTTGTTTACTCGTTTAGGTTTGAAATCATGTTTCTGCGCTCCAAGATTTTTCTTATCGTTCGAGTGTTTACGCCGGAAAAGGGCGTCATCTTCGATCCTCATGTGTGCCAACGTACGAGCTCGTACATCATCGAAGTTTTCTGGTGGATACTTCGTTAAATCTGTGTATAACTCCGAGGATGTATCTAATCCACGTTTGTATGCTTCGATCGCCGTCCGCACATCGCAGTTCTTAACTTCGATCATCTCTGCATTGAACCTGTTAAAATATTCACGGATGGTTTCACCTGTTTTTTGCACGACATAGTAGAGATCGCTTGTTTGTTTCTCCATCTTGCGACTGCTTGCAAACTGTCGAGTAAACTGGTTTACTAACTCAGACCACGATGCAATGCTCTTGGGTTTCAAATTGATTAACCACTGCAACGCAGCTCCGGTAAGTGTTGATCCAAAGCCCTTGCACATACATATTTCTTGAAACTGGGTTGGAATAGGAACTGTCCACACTAGCTGCTTGTATTGTGCGATGTGTTCCACAGGATCGGAGATTCCAGAATATTTTGGTGTGAAAGCTGGGATGTTATATTTTTTGGGTATATCCACGAGAGCAATCTCATCGATGTAAGGTGAGGCTTGGAACCCGGTTTTAGGTTCAACTTCGATGGGTACGGCAGCTCCAGGAAGTTTAGTTAACAATGCACGCATTGCTTTGTTTTGTTCTTCCAGCATTTTTAGTCGAACATCCACGATGTCAGCGATAGGTGGATTATTGGAGGTTCCTGGAACGTTCGATAGGTTTGGAATATGAGTTATGGGGGTAGCTGCGGTGGGAACGTGCGATATAGGTTCTGGAATAGGTATAAAGGGACGAGGTCCTGTTTGAGGTTGGTTGTAAGTGAACGTGGTTGCTCCTGGGTAAGGACCTGATGGTAACGGAGGAAAGATAGGACGCGAATTGTTGATTGGAGGTGGCGGTGGTAGGCTAACTTGTGACACTTGCGGTTGGATAAAAGGTTGCGATACTTGTGGCTGGACAAATGGTTGTGATATTTGTGGCTGGACAAATGGTTGTTGGGAAACATGGGGTTGATTTTGAGGGAAGAATGGCCTCGGTTGATGAGTGGAAACTGGGATGTGAGAAGTTTGCGGATTCGATGCTCTCAATCTAGACAGTTCGCCATTCATTTGTAAATTCTGCTCATTCAACCATTGGATTTGTTCTTGTGCTGCTGCCAATTGTTGCTGCAAGGTTGTTTGAGAACTGCTTGCCATGTTCCTGTACTTAGTTCACAAAGAAACTTGAAAGAATAGGTTAGTGAGCTGACGCCTTATCGAACAAGATTTTCTCAAAACGGGCCCCACGGTGGGCGCCAAACTGTTTGTGTAAAAAATTTACTTAAGTTATTATCGTAAGATGTCGTGAGGCAAAATCGTCAAAAGAAAGAACTCTTGTTCGATAAAACGTGCGATAAAAGAAAATAAATGGACAATAAGATTGATGACGCAGGAAAAACCTCTAAATCGAGGAAAAAACCTGCGGCCGACTAAATAGGATAGTCGACGTTGCACTATTGATCACCAATAAGGGGTGATATCCTCGATGTTACAGTAGTATCGTACGATTACAATAAAGAAAAGAATGCCATCGAATGTAAATACAGAGAATAATATTAGTATTGCTATTTCTCTTTTGGAATCAGTTGTCCCAAGTGTAGGATCTTGAATCTCTTTTATAGCTGTTGAGTTTGTAACCGTTCGTTCATTATTGAGCCATAAATGCAACGGTCATAACTGAGGCTGATTTTTCGATCGTAACGTCTGAGTTATTGATGAGGGACGTATCTTGCTCAAACGGTCGGATTTAAGCTCGATAGACGATGGCTGTGCTTCGTGATTATCTTGGATAAGTCTTCCTGCAATAAGAGCAAACTTGTACATGTATACTGTTAATTTAATCGTACGTTTGGATGATGATATCGCACGATTATCTTCGCTGACCACTTATCTTTGTTTGATGGTAGTTATATCTTCACTTCAGGACCTTATCTTAATACAGGAATATCATCCTGAAAGATATCTTACGATTCTAATCGTTCGATCGTTCGATGATAAAATTTCACCCAAACATATGCCATGCTATGTACTAGGCCCGATGTTGCTTACTCAGTAAGTGTTACGAGCAGATACCAACAGAATCCGGGTGAGCCCCATTGGGTGGCTGTCAAGAACATTCTTAAATATCTGAGAAGAACGAAAGAAATGTTCTTGGTCTTTGGAGGTACTGAGGATGAAATTAGTGTCACCGGGTACTCTGACGCTAGTTTCCAGACCGACAGGGATGACTTCAGGTCACAGTCAGGGTATGTCTTTACCCTAAACGGAGGTGCGATCTCATGGAAGAGCTCGAAGCAGGACACGATTGCAGACTCAACTACAGAAGCAGAGTACATTGCAGCATGTGATGCGGCAAAGGAAGCTGTCTGGCTAAGGAATTTTCTATCGGATCTCAGAGTGGTTGCCAGTATCTCGAGACCGATCGATATATTCTGTGATAACTCAGGAGCCGTGGCGCAAGCAAAGGAACCTAGAGAGCATCACAAGTCGAGACATGTGCTCAGAAAGTATCACCTCATCCGAGAGATCATTGGAAGAGGAGATGTAAGAATATGCAAGATTCCAACAGAAGACAATGTCGCAGATCCGCTGACAAAGCCACTAGCAAGGGCAAAGCATGAGGCACATGCGAATTCCATTGGGATGCAGTACCTGGAAGCCAATAGCTAGTACTTAGTTTATTAATTATTACTATAGTCTAATTTAGAAACAATGTAATCATGTAAAGTTTTTATTTCACAGTGTGTTGGAAATAAATGGAGGTTTTGTTTTCATGATTGTTTTAAATTAACTATTTTTTGCATATTTAACGTATCCTTGATTCAACAAAGTCTTGTATGAAATCTAAATTTCCGTAGCACTTATTGAAATGGGAATTTCAATAGGGAGTTTGACGCTATTATAAATACTTGATGATTTATTCAAAGAAAAGAATAAAAGCACAAGTGATGTGACCAAGTATTTGTAGATACTCATCAGAGTGTTTGGGTATTGGAAGTGACCAGTAATCAAGTCTGCTTCATGGAGCCTTAGTCATAGGCACTGACTTGATAGGTTATCCTTAGACCTGAGATACTTGGTTTGGGAACACGAGGACCACTGTACTCTTAGCACGTACTAACGCTGCACCGTAACTGGGTGGCCATACGGGACGTGACTAGATGCAGCGGAAGCCGTGGATCCAAATGCAAGTAGTCAAGAAGGGATTTGCACCTCTTTCAAAAGAGAGATATTTCCGGGCCCCTTGACGATTAAGATTGGCAGAAAACGCGTGGCCACGCTCGGATAGAATAACAGGGGTTATTTAGTAATATCCGTTACTGCAGGCAATCGAAATCAGAGTCAAGAAATACTTGATTTTAAGAAATGAATCCTCCACTCCATGTCTTAAATCACTTTAGAAATATCGTGTGCAAAAGGAATGAACCTGTGTACAAATTCAGGCGTGAATTGTATCTCTGGATATAAGAGATCTTATAACCTGGTTAACCTAAGCGTCTGGCTAGGGACCTCCTTAGGCGAATGATAACAGTTCAGTTACATGTCTAGCACAAGTGGGAGTCTGTTAGGATTATGTGCGAGACAGTAACGGGGTTATCGTGTCCAATGTTATAAGACACTAGTAGGTCACACTGCTGCACACCAAAATGAGAATGTTTGGATTATGGGAAATAATTAATTGGTTAATTAATTATTTAGAGAGAGAAAAGGAATTAAATAATTAGTTTAATTATTTATAATTAATTAATCAGTTAGATTAATTAAAAGGATAATTATGGAAGTTATTTCAGAGATAATTACCAAGAATTATATATGGAATCAAACACTGCTTGTTTTGTCCATATAAATAAGGGGTTAAGGGTGTCAGTTGATTCATTCTTTCCAGTTCAAAAACCCAGAAAAACCTCTCTCTCTCTCTCCCCTAAAACCGGCGCCAAATCCAGTAGGAGGAAGGTTCGCATTCGTTTTTCGGGTAATCCTCGGTGGTGGTCTAGCAACCCTCTCAACCGGTGCCAGTAGCGGTGTAACCCCTGCTTGCGTTTCAGAGTTATTGTTCGCAAAGGTAATCCACCAAAACACCCTTCATTGTGTCTGTAAGGTTTGGGATTGGATCCTCGATTGGGAATCGGGTTTTATTCCGCTGTGCATGTTCTTGTATCCCTCGATTCCCAACACAAATCAGACCGCCACCGCCCACCTGCAGATTTGAGATCCCCGTTGATCCGGCATCTGAAATGTCGCCCACCTGCAGATCTGGCGGTTTCCGATGAGAGTGAGATCTCATCTTTTTTCCTCTTTTAAAGTTGGTTGTGGGTGTTGGGTGATGGTTGTGTGCCTGAAAAACGAGGAAGGCTGAGGTAGCCGGAGTTTGCAGGTTTACAGTGGCCTTGGCGGTGATGCTCTCGCCGATGATGTTGTGGCCGGTAAAAGGAAGAAGAAAAGAAGATGAAAAGAAGGGATGTAGGTGGTGGGTGGGGGGCACGTGTTCTTATATGATTGGATTTAACTATCAAAAGATGAAAATACCCCTGCCTTAACGAAGGTTTTTAACGAATGTTAGGGCAAGGGACCACCATCGTGACGAAATGAAACCTAAGGGACCTGCTCCATGAAAATTAGGGCATAGGGACCTTCATCATAATTAGACCAAAACCACAGGGACCAAAATTGTAATTTCCTCAAAGATAAATCATATTTTCTTTCAATTAACTATCACATATGATATCCACAATTAACTCATATATGATAATTGTAGTTTTTGTAGATTTTTTTCTTAATCACGTATGATTATGTAAGTTTACATTTATAGATATTTTTGTGATGTCAAAATTATCATATGTGATAACACGTGAACTATATTTAGACATATAATCATACTTTATATGTGAAAAATTCACACAGTAGATTATATGTGATACGAAATAGATTAAATGTTAAAAGAAGTTAAACATATGTGATTTAATGAATAGATATAAAAAATAGAGAGTAAATGGTGAAAAATAAAAAGATAATTAATTGATTTTGGATATCACATGTGTTATGCAATAAAAATTGTGATTTTTTAGTATAAAAATCTAGCTCAATTAGTCTTCCTAACGGCAATAACAACCTTCCTAGGGAGCTATGGATGACATCCCAGTCTACCTGGGTTTGAATTCAAGAGGAGTCTATTTAAGGCATAATTGTGATTTTTATTTTCTCCAAAAGTGATCTCTAATCATTAACTACATGAAGAATAAATGTTAGAGTAAAGGAGGACTTAGTATTTTTACCTATTTTTTGAAATATTTTAAATATATAATATATACATAAATGTATATAATCTATATTACGTGTACATAATATATATTATGTATATTTAATAACAATAATTAATAAGAATAAGAAGAAGAATTATTATTATTATACCTAAATAGCTTATATATATTACTATTATTATTATTATAGGGATAAGTTTAAACCAGAATATAGTGTGGATTTATGAGGAGGTGGGGAAAATAGGAGCCACAAAATTGAAGTGCCATAAAAAAGGAAAAAATAATTTTAATTAAGATAATTAGTATTTTAAATTAGATATATATTCTTAAAAATCTTATTATATGTTTTAAAAAATTTTATTCCTTTTATTTTAATTGAGTCATATTTTCTTTTATAAAGTTTTATATAACTATTTGCCTAAATGCACTTTTGATAAATTAAAAACTAATTCATATTATTTTTAATTAAATATCACATATGATATCCACAATTAACTCATATGTGATAATTGTAGATTTTGTAGATTTAAAAGAAAAAAACATGTATGATGTAAGCTTACATTTATAGATATTTTTGTAATGTCAGAATTAATTATCATATGTGATAACACGTGAATTATATTTAGACATAAAATCACACTTTATATGTGAAAAAATTCACGTAGTAGATTATATGTGAGACAAAATAGATTATATGTTAAAAGAAGTTAAACATATGTGATTTAATGAATAGATCTAAAAAATCTATATATAATAAAAGATAACTGCATGCCATAGGCTTTCGAAGTCTACATGGGTTAGGATCCAAGGGGAGTCTACCTGGGTTGGGATCCAAGGGGAGTCTTTCAAAGTCTACCTAATCTTTAGGTTGGTCCAGTTATAGACTGGGTTGTCCCCCCCACCCTCCCAGTCAAAGACTGTGTTGGGCTCTAGGTAGTAGCGAATCTAGAACAGAAAACCACATGGTTTCCTAATTAAATTTAGCCAAAAAAATAAAAGTGCCAACTATAATTTTGTCGGGTCGGGTCATTAAAATTAAATATCAAACATATACCCGATATTAAAGCTTTTACAATTGTACTCACCGTGGTTTTATAGTTTAAAATATTTGCATAATCGTATCATTAGTAATATGTTCTAAAATAAAGTTTTCAATATATGAAAGTAAATAATCACTCAGATAAAGATCACCAATTTTTTGTGTGTGCCCGTCTTTATCACCTTCGTTGTCGAAAATGCACGTTCCACAATTGATGTTGCAACGGGTAAAATCAATGCAAGTTTCAAAAGAAGATAAACCTTTGGAAATCAATACAAAACAAGATTTAAAGTTCTTATTTTGCGTTTTTAATAAACTTGGCTGGCACTACAATTGGTAATCTGATTGCAAATTGTGAAATCAAATTGGCAAGTAGAAGTCGAAGTCAGCAGGCAAAAATTGAAGGAGATGAAGCATCGTGTCGTGCGTTTCAGTATACGACCGTGGTTTTTTTTATTGGTGTGACTTTTTTTGTTTGATATTTGAGCCAGACTTAAAATTGTTAAGCTTTAAATAAAAATTTTTAAAATAGAAACATGGTCTTGTCTAAAAGCAGACTTGAAACTGGGACCTCCCATACAAAACATGGGGGTGTTATCCATCACACTACCATAGCTTTTGTTTTCCTAAGCTGCAAAATAAAATTTTAAGAGACTTCCTCTAAACCTTTTAAGGTAGGTTCCAAAAAAAATTCTATATGCCTTCTAATAAAAATGTAAAAATTAGGTAGGTCTCGGGACCTACCTACCCATAACCTAAATTCGCCCATGGCTCTAGGTCCAGCGTAAGTTTGGTCGGACATAGACGGATTAGTGGATTGCCTTTGGATGTCCACTACCACCAGAATGGTGTGTGTGTATATGTGTTCGTGATAGTCGTTTATTTGTTTGATGTTGCTGTACCTTCCAAAAAAATTTATATTAAACGTCAAAAAAAATTAAATTGATAAAAATTAAAAATAGATAAACCTAAAAGGTATAGTGAGAATATCTTTAGGATTTATCTAATTCAAGGTGATAATTTTTCGATTTTTAATTTTTTTCTCTATTTTTTTATTTATACTATTTTTAAAATAATGAATTATATAGTCCATATATATTCCTTCTTCCTTTCTCGTATGATTTCCATCTATTATTATATATTATGTATATATAAAAATAATATAAGTGAGGAAAGTTTAAATGTGAACTTAATTTTGGTTGAGAACATGATGACCACTTAATTCGCCACGTGTCATATTCAGTTTGAATATTATATGTTATTCAAACTGAATAATACTGCATTCAGTGTTTCAGCGTTATTCAGTTTGAATAACACATGAATATTCAAACTGAATATGCTACGTGGCGTGCGCTCAACTGTCCTCACGTTCACAATAAAAAATGAGTTCATATTTGAACCTGACCTTATTTATATACCGTATATATAGCAATATAAGCTATATATTATTCATAAGACTTAGGATCAGGTGAGACCAAGTTGTTTCGGTGAGACAGCGTGAGACCAATATCTAACGTATGAAACTTCACAAAAAACACCGTGAAGGTATATAAAACTCGAATACGCAGACATAAAAATCACTTTCGATGCAAAAAAATATCCAGAACAAGGTAAAAAACGAAACCTTCACAGCTCAAATGCTGTGAATGTTACAAATAAATAATACGAACCTTCACAGCGAAAATGCTGTGAAGATTTCGTTTTTTTACCTTTTTTGGATTTTTTTTTCTTGATAATGTTTTTCAGTATGTTTTTACGAAAAATGTTCAAATTTTTTACCTTCACAAATGTTTTGGTGTGAAGTTTCATGTAAATTATGTTAGTCTCACCGGTCTTACGAAAACAGCTTAGTCTCACCAAAACTTAACACTTATTCATAATGCATAATAATAACAACATAGATTAAATATTTTATTTCTAATAAATATTTTTTAAAGAAAATTAAACCGCCCTCCTACTTTTTTCCACACAGCCAAAGCCAAGACCACACTATATAGAGTCTTCCATCCCTTCTCCATTTCCATCATCATATTCATCTTTCAAATCTACATTTAAATCTCTGAATCAGTCTATGGATGCCAAGAACGGTGCTTTAGACGTTGTTCCAATCTCCAACGGCAATGTCGGTTGTCTCGCCAAAAACGGTGTCAACTTCGGCGAGGCCACGCTCGGCCGCCACCTTGCACGCCGCCTCGTCCAGATCGGCGTCTCCGATGTGTTTTCCGTTCCAGGAGACTTCAACTTAACTAATTTGCTAGATTACCTCGTTGCCGAACCCGAGCTCAATCTCATTGGTTGTTGTAACGAGCTGAATGCAGGCTACGCGTCCGACGGATACGCTAGGTCTCGCGGGGTTGGTGTATGTGTTGTCATGTTTACGGTTGGTGGGCTCAGTGTGCTTAACGCCATTGCTGGTGCGTACAGTGAGGATCTTCCGGTTATTTGTATTGTCGGTGGACCGAATTCGAATGATTACGGTACTAATAGAATTCTTCATCATACTACTGGATTGTCGGATTTTAGCCAAGAGCTTCGATGCTTTCAAACCGTCACTTGTTATCAGGTATAGAACCTTCCATTTATAAGACGAATAATACATGATTATTCAGACACGTGTCTTATTTGTTCCTATTTGGTCTAAATAATACAAGATTATTCAGACGGAATATTATGCATTATTCAAGATGAATGACGCAACATTTATAAGACTGAATGCTATTCTATTTATTCTGAATGCTTTATTATTCACCATGAATAATGCATAATATGCGGTCAGAAAATTTTTGTATTATTTAAACTGAATAGGAACGAATAACAATTGTGTCGCGCTTCGATTTTCCTCAAGTGCGCAATTAGATTTGAGTTTTTATTTAAACATGCCACTATATATAGAGGGAGGATCATACAAGAACAAGGGTATTTGCAAGAACAAAGGAACCCATTTTGAGCCATACATTGATGTGGGACCCACATCACATGTGATCCAGAATTGTTCCTTTGTTCTTGCAAATTAATTTTGTTGTTGTTTGAACCTTTTCTATATATATATATATATATATAGGAGTGGGTTCAAACGAGAACGACATCAATTTAAGAGAATACGAGAATGATTTTTAGCCACCAATTTTTCTTTTCAAATACATCACCAACACCACTTCTATAGCCACCACCACCATCCATAGCACCTCCACCACCGCCACCGTCGTCGCCTCCGCCACCAGCAGCAGCACCACCCACACCACCTCTACCGCCGCCACCACCTCCATCACCGGCACCGCTGTCGGCACCACCGCCACTGCCGCCGGTACCTCCAAAACCACCGCCGGTACCTCTGGCACCATCGGCACCACCACCAGTAACTTCGAAACCACCGTCGGTACCTCCGGCACCATCGAAACCACCGACGGTACCTTCGACACCACCAAAACCAGCGCCGGTATCTCCGGCACCACCATCGGTACCTTCGAAACCACCACCGGTACAACAAGACTACCTCTGGTGGTGGTGGTGGCGGAGGTGCTGCTGTTGTTGGTGCTGGTGGCGGGGGTGGTGTTGGTGGCGGTGGCGTTGGTGCTGGTGGTGCTGGTAGCGGTGGTGGTGATAGTGGCAAAGGTGGTGTAGGTGGAGTGGGGTTGGTGGTGGTGACAGAGGTAGTGGCGATGGTGTTGTAGGTGGTGGAGGAGATGGTGTGGGTGGTGGTGTAGATGGTGGTAACAAATGTGGTTAACATGTGATTTCAATGTAAAATCATATGTGATTTAATATAATTTTGATTGGTTAATATCATATGTGATTTCAATGAAGAATCATATGTAATTTGAATGCATAATCATCTGTGATAACAATATCACGTGTGATTTCAATGAAGAATCATATGTAATTTCAATGCAAAATCATATGTGATTTAATATAAGCTGATGGGTTAGGTTGTGATTTCAATGTATAATCATGTGTGATCACAAGATCATATGTGATTTCAATGCAGAATCATAGATGATTTCAATGCAAAATCATCAATGCAAAATCATATGTATAATGGCGGTGGCGAAGGTGGTGATGCTGCTACTACCGGCGGCGAAGGTTTATACTAGTGGTGGTTTCGAAGGTATCGATGGTGGTGCGGGAGGTACCAGCGGTGGTTTCGGTGGTTTCGGAGGTACCGGTGGTGGTGGTGGTTTCGAAGTTATCGGTGGTGGTGCGATGGTGCCGAAGGTACCGGCGGTGGTTTCGGAGTTACCGGTGGTGGTGCCGGAGGTACTGGCAGTGGTGGTTCGGAGGGTACCGGCGTCGGTGTCGGTGGCACCGTCAGCGGTGTCGATGATGGTGGTGATGGTGGTGGTGGTGGTGGTGGAAGTGATGTGGGTGGTGGTGCGGCTACTATTGGTGGTGGCAGAGGCGGTGCTGGCGGTGCTGCTGGCGGATGCGGTGGTGGCAGCGGGTGGCGGTGGTGGCGGCGAGCGGCAGCGGAGGTGGTGGTGGAGGTGGGGGAAGTGGTAGCCATAAAGGTGGTGTGGGTGATGTATTTGAATTACAAAAATGGGTGGCTAGGAATCATTCTCGTATTCTCTTAAAAAGATGTCATTTTCACATGAACCTTTCTCTCTCTCTCTCTCTCTCTCTCTCTCTTTCTCTCTCTCTCTCTCTCACTCTATATATATATATATATATAGAGGAAAGTTCAAATACAAACCACTTTTTGGTTGTGAACGTGAGGACATCCGAGAGGCGCGACACGTGGCGGTTTTGAGTGTGGTCCCCTCCTTTAATTCAATGCCCTCCCATGAATCGCGCCTAGTCAACCGTCGTGGACATGACGTGGCGCCTAGTCATCCGCCACATGTCGCGCTCTCGATTGTCCTTACGTTCACAACCAAAAAGTGGTTTGTATTTGAACCCAACCCTATATATATATATATAGAGAGAGAGAGGAGAGAGAGAGGGAGGTTCATACAAGAACAACCCAATTTGCAAGAACAAAGGAACCAAGGAAATCACATATGATTTTGTGTTGCGATGGAAAAAAGCGTGTGTAGGCCACGCTCCGACAAGGCGAGTGGGTGAGCCGCGAGGTGGGCGTCCATGAACAAAATCACGTGTGATTTTGTTGGTTCCTTCATTCTTGCAATTTAGTTTTGTTCTTGTTTGAACCTAATTCTATATCCTCTATATATCTATATATATATATATAGGGGTGGGTTCAAATACAAACCACTTTTTGGTTGTGAACGTGAGGACAACCGAGAGCGCGCCACGTGTCACTCTGAATTTTTGGCGACTTAGTGTTATTCATACTGAATAACGCCTTATTCAAACTAAATAAAGCGTTATTCAGTATGAATAACACTAAGTCGCCGAAAATTCAGTGACACGCGTGACTTGTAACCAAAAAGCCCGCGACTTAGTGTTATTCAGTCTGAATAACACTATTATTCAGACTGAATAACACTAAGTTGCGGAAAAAGTCGCGCGTGTCAGAAATTTTTTTGCCACGTGTCGCGCTCTGGGTTGTCCTCACGTTCACAACCAAAAAGTGGTTTGTATTTGAACTTTCCTCTCTCTCTCTCTCTATATATATATATTATGTAGAGGAAAGTTCAAATGTGAACCACTTTTTGGTTGTGATGTGAGGACAGCCGATGACGCGACACGTGGCGGAGACTAGTCATAAAGGCGGCATTGACTATGGTCCCCCTTTAATTCAATGCCCTCCCATGAGTCGCGCCTAGTCATCTGCCGTGGACCTGACGTGGCGCCTAGTCATCCGCCACGTGTCGTGCTCTCGGCTGTCCTCACGTTCACAACCAAAAAGTGGTTTACACTTGAACCCACCCTATGTATGTATATATCTATGTATAGAGGAAAGTCCAAATGTGAACTCAATTTTGGTTGTTAACATGAGGACGAATCTCAGTCACTCATCCGGTCAATAAAGGCGGCTTTAACCGAGTTTCCTCCTTTAATAATCTCCACCTCCCATGAATCGCGTCAATCCTCTGTGATCGCATCCACAATCATGTATTATGTAGACTGCGTAATACATAATTAGTCAAACTGCATATGCCACGTGGCGCGCTCTCAGTTGTCCTCACGTTCGCAATGAAAAAGTGGTTCACATTTGAACATATATAGGGTGGGTTCAAATACAAACCACTTTTTGGTTGTGAATGTGAGGACAACCGAGAGCGCGCTACGTGTCACTCTGAATTTTCGGTGACTTAGTATTATTCATACTGAATAACGCTTTATTCGGACTGAATAACACTAAGTCGCCGAAAATTTAGTCACACGCGCGACTTGTATCCAGAAAGCCGTGACTTAGTGTTATTCAGTCTGAATAACACTATTAAGTCGCAGGAAAAGTCGCGCGTGTCAGATTTTTTTTTGCCACGTGTCTCGCTCTAGAGAGAGAGAGAGAGGGAGAGGAGAGGAGAGAGGAGAGAGAGAGAGAGAGGAGAGAGAGAGAGGAGGAGGAGAGAGGAGGAGAGAGGAGAGAGAGAGAGAGAGGGAGAGAGAGAGAGGAGAGAGGAGGAGAGAGAGAGAGAGGAGAGAGAGAGAGGAGAGAGGAGAGAGGGAGAGAGGAGTGAAGAGAGAGAGAGAGGAGAGAGAGAGAGGAGGAGAGAGAGGAAGGAGAGGAGGAGAGAGGAGAGGGAGAAGGAGAGAGAGGTGGATGAGGAGAGAGAGGAGAGGAGGAGAGGAGGATGAGAGGTAGAGAGAGTGAGAGAGGGAAGAGGGAGAGGAGAGAGAGGAGAGAGAGGGCAATGGAACGAGGAGGAGAATGGTGGTGGAGAAGAGAGAGAGGGATGGGGGGGGGAGAGAAAGGAGAGGGGAAAGAACAGGGCAGCAGTTGTCAGCAGTGGTGGTTTAACTAAATGTAGCTCCTTCACTCTTGCAGAAGCCATGGTCAGTAAATATGAAGAGCATATGATTAGAAATTGAGGTTAATGAAAATGCGATGAACCGTTGGAAGAAATATGTAGGCTGAGCGAAGAGAATAAGCTTAGAAGAAGAAGTTGGCCATCACTTTTTACTTCTCATTTTTTTTTAACTCTCATTTGAACCTATAGATATATATATATATAGAGAGGAGAGCTGAGAGAGAGAGGGAGAGAGAGAGAGAGAGAGGGAGAGGGAGGAGGTGGGAGAGGAGGAGAAGAGGGAGGGGAGGGAAGAGGAGAGGAGAGAGAGAGGAGGGAGGAAGGGAAGAGATTAGGAGGAAGAGGAGAGAGAGGGAGAGGGGGGAGAGGGAGAGGGGAGGAGGAAGAGGAATAGAGAGGGAGGATGGGAAGAGGGGAGAGGAGGGGGGGGGGGGGGAGGAAGAAGACGTGGAGACAGGAAAGAGGAGGGGAGGGGGGAGGAGGGAGGAGAGAGAGGAGAGGAGAGAAGAGAGGGGGAGGAGGCGGGGGGAGGAGGAGAGAGAGGGAGAGGGGAGGGGAGGGAGGGGGAGGAGGGAGAGAGGAAGGAGGAGGGAGGAGGAGGGAGAGGGAGAGAGAGGGAGAGAGAGAGGAGAGGGAGGAGAGAGGGGAGGGGGTGAGAGGAGGAGAGAGTGGAGGTGAGAGGAGGAGAGAATGAGAGGGAGGAGAGCGAGAGAGAGAGAGGGGAGGAGAGAGAGATGGGATGGAGGAGAAGAGGATGAGAAGCGGAGGAGAGAGGAGAGAGAGAGAGAGGGAGAGAGAGAGAGGTGAGAGAGTGAGAGAGAAGGAGGTGAGGGAAGAGAGTGAGGAGGAATGAGGAAGATGATTGATGACATGCAGACAAGTTTAGATGGATGTAAGAGGATGAGGAGAGAGCGAGAGGAGAGAGAGGAGAGAGGAGAGGAGAGAGGAGGAGTGAGAGAGAGGAGAGAGGGAGAGTGGGGAGAGAGGAAGAGATGAGAGAGATGGGAGAGAGGAGAGAGAGAGAGAGGATGGAGTGAGAGAGGAGGGAAGAGGAGAAGAGAGAGAGAGATTGAGAGAGAGGAGAGAGAGGAGAGAGGAGGAGAGTGGAGGAGAGAGAGAGAGGAGATGAGGACGTGAGAGAGAGAGAGAGAGGAGAGGAGAGAGAGAGGAGGGGAGAGAGGAGAGAGAGAGAGAGGGAGAGAGAGAGGAGGAGAGAGAGAATGAGAGAAGAGATGGTGAGGGAGAGAGAGAGAGAGGAGAGAGATGGAGAGTGTAGAGCATGTAGTTCATCTGAGAGCAGGTAGAGAGAAGAGCTGAGGATGAAGAGAGATGAGCGAGAGTGGAGAGAGAGAGGAGATAGAGAGAGAGAGTGGATGGGACGAGGTGAGAACTGAGAGAGAGAGAGAGAGAGAGAGAGGAGGGAGGGAGTGGAAGAGAGAGGGAGAGAGAGAGAGAGGAGAGAGGAGAGGAGAGAGATCGAGGGATGTGATGGAGATGAGAGAGGAGGATAGAGATGATGAGAGAGAGAGGAGAGAGAGAGAGAGGAGAGTGAGGAGAGAGAGGAGGAGAGAGAGTAGGAGAGAGAGCAGAGAGGATGATGGTGGAGATGAGAGAGAGATGTTAGAGTTCAAGATTGAGACAGAAGTAGAGAGAGAGAGAGAGAGAGAGAGAGAGAGATGAGAGAGTGAGAGAGCGATGAGGAGAGAGAGGAGAGGGAGGAGAGAGAGGAGAGAGAGAGAGGAGAGGAGAGTAGAGAGAGAGATGAGAGAGAGAGAGAGAGAGATGAGGAGGGAGGAGAGAGAGAGAGAGGAGAGATGAGAAGTGAAGAGAGAGCAGAGGAATGAAGAGGGAGAAGATGAGAGAGATGAAGAGAGAGAAGAGAGAGGAGGAGAGAGGTGGGAGGAGAGAGGAGGAGTGAGGAGGAGAGAGAGAGGGAGAGAGATGAGAGAGAGGAGAGTGAGAGAGAGAGAGAGAGAGAGAGAGAGAGGAGAGTGAGAGAGAAGAGAGAGAGTAGAGAGAGAGAGAGGAGAGAGAGAGAGGAGAGAGAGGGAGAGAGAATGAGAGAAGAGAGAGAGAGAGAGAAGTGAGTGAGAGAGAGAGGAGAGGAGAGAGAGGGAGAGAGAGAGAGAGAGAGAGGGAGATGAGGTAGAGAGATGAGAGGGAGAGATGAGGAGTAGAGGGGTGAGAGAGAGTAGAGAGAGAGAGAGAGGAGAGAAGAGTAGTGAGGAGAGAGAGAGCTGAGAGGAAGAGAGAGGATGAGAGTGAGAGAGAGAGGAGATGAGGAGATAAGAGGAGATGAGAGAGAGAGAGAGAAGATGAGTACGAAGGAGATGAGTGTGATGAGAGCAGGAGAAGTGGTATTCAGCTTATTATAATGGTACTTCTTATTTTGACGGACTATGTGGAGTAATAAAAGTAATGTGCGAGTGAACTATTGGAGATTTACTTGGTCCAAAGCTAAAAGCATTCCTAATTGATTGTCATAAATTTTATTACATTTTATTTATACCTAAATAAAATTATATTTACGAAGATATTTGTTTATTAAGCAAAATAGATGTTTAAGAAATAAATAATCATTATTTTTCTGGATTGCCCCTGAGTGTAGGAGTCACAGATGAGAGAGGATCGAGATTTGATGGAAAACGGATTGCTATTTGCTTTACAATCGAGAATGAAAGATATAAGTTCAGTCAATTCAATAGGCAGCATTTATTTTGTTTACTGTACTCATTTATATGCATTTTATGTGAAATTTTAAATTTTTGAATATAGTGTGATAAGAAGAAAAACGAGTTAGGAACGGATTGATGACGTTACGGTTCGACGGTTAATGGGTTAGGCTACTTTATTTTCTTACGTTCATAATTTATAAAAAAATGATATCTAAAGTTAAAAAACATTAAAAATATACTTTACAAAAGTTTTAATTAATAAAAAACATTAAAAATATTACAAGTTTTACACGCAATATTTTTTTTAAAGTGTCAACCGTTTTTACCGGTTCGGTTATCGGTTGATTGGTTCAACCATTAAACGGCCGGTTCAATTCGGTTCTTAAAACGCCATAAAAATGGTCACAATCGAAGCCGGTCATTTCACCGGTTCCGGTTCAAACGGTTTTTAAAACACTGATAAGAATTGTTGCGAATATCTTCTTTTTTATCGACAACCAAACCTTTTAAACGAAATAAGAAACCTGGTTTATACGAAACTGAACACCAAAAATAGAGCAATAAAAAATATATGATAACGAAAGTAAGATACCAATCAAACACATAAAATCGCACCACTTGCGAGAATCATAGTGCTGCTGTAGATAAGACAGAACAATTCCTATCTCGACTTCTGAAAAAGACCACGTTCTCTCTTTACGCACCATACGGATTATCACCCAACCACTTCCGAAGACCACACACATTCTCACTTTCCACCTTAAGATCCTATCTCGATTTGCAACCTACTCAAACGATTTCAGTTGATACTCGAAAAACAAATCCTCCCATTTTCGAAAGTGCATTTATTTCTATTTGCCAAACAGAGTATAGGAAACTCCAAACCACCGCAACCCACCTCCTCATCCTTTTGTGCGATTCCCTCTTTGATTTTCGGCATCCACAATTTCTTCGAATGATTTTTGCATCCAGTTGATTTCCACATCTTGGACAAAGACGGAATTAAGTTCATGATCATATAATTAGCAAGATTAATATTTGTTTAGGTGATACTCTATATTTTTCTTCTTCTTTTTAATGGAATTTTTTTGGCATCAAAAAAATAGAGCTAGTTGAAGGATATCAAAAGAATTATAATTACAGGTATCGACGATTTTAGATATTGGTACTTTAAAAAATCATTTTTCGTACCGAAATAATAAACCATTAACAAATCTATATATAATAAAAAAGTAACTGGTCTGACACGTGTCGTGCTCTGGTGAGCCAGTTTCTGATTTTTCTCGCCAAAACACGTACCTGGATACTTTTATAGTCTACATTCATTCTCGTCTACGTGTCAGTTCTTAACACATGTCATGCATACGTGTCATTGTTGACACGTGTTACTTTAAACTATATTCAAATATTTAAATTTTAATTCAAATTTTAAAAATATTCAACTATTCTATCCCTATTAATTTAAATATTTAACTATTCTAACTATTTTATCTCTATCTCTCTCAACAACCATTTGCTATCTAAAATTTAATGTATCTAAATAATACCTATTACTTTTTATAAGTGTGTTCCTCAATATAAATATTTTAGTTTTATATTTTAATCAAAATGCCATTTTCATAATCTTATCATTTGTGTAAAATGTCCTCCATTATTATTTTAGTTTTATGATTTACTTAGGCTTTGTTTGGCAAAATAAGCAAGCTTATAAGCCAATTGATAAACTAACTTATAAGATAATGTTTGGATGGATCATAAACTCCCTTATTGAAACGTTAGTTAGAGTAACGTTTCCGTAAACTTTTGTAGTTATTTCAATTATACTCTCATTAATATTAATAATTATACTCCATGATACTCTTCTTGATTTACACACCCATAAAAACATAATTTATTTATTAGCTACCTTATTAGCTACTCTTTTTGATCATTCTACACACCTATAAAATTATTTTTTAGCAAACATAATTTATTTGTTAGCTTCCTTATCATCTTTAGTTAGCTATATAGTCCATCATAGTAAAATAGGTAAAATAAATTAGTTTTCTGATTTTATTGAATTTGTTAAAATTAAGTCAGAAAATGAAAAAGTAACTGTATTTCATATTTTATATAATTTACAGGTTTTCAAACTTCTACTCACTTATCTATATATAATAAAAGAGCAACTAACATGATATGTGTCGTCTTTTGGTGAGCTGATTTCTGCATTTTCCCGTCAAAACATGAACTTAGACGCAGTTTACAGGGGTGTAAACGAGTCGAGCTTTTATCGAGTAACTCGAGCTTGAACTCGAGCTCGGCTCGTTCGAGTCGAACTTTATCGAGTTCGAGCTCGAGTTCGAGCCCAAAAAACAAGCTCTAATATTTAACGAGCCGAGCTCGAGCTTTTAAGAGTTTGACTTGAGTTCTTATCGAGCTTTTCGAGCCTTGTATAACACATATGTATTTTATATTATTATATATATTATGTATATATATAAGGGGTATATATCAAAACAACCTAAATATATATCTTTCGAGCTTTTCGAGCCGAGCTCGAGCTATAACTTAAATAACCTGTTTTTTATACAATTTCGAGCTTTTCGAGCCGAGTTCGAGCTATAATGTATCTTTCACGAGTCGAGCTCGAGCTTGAAGTATGAAAGCTCGTCGAGCTATCGAGTCGATCTCGAGCTTAATTTAAATTATGTTTAATAGTATTATATCCAATAAGGGATTGAAGTGATAATGTAAAAACGAACAAAACATAGATCGTTGTATCTTCTTCCCGGGTTATGTGACGAAATCTGTTCTGATCTGAGAGAGTGTTCCAAGTATCGTGCTCGATCAAAGATCATAGATCGTTGTATCTACTACCAAAAAGAAAAAAAATAAAAACGTAAAAAACGAACAAAACAAAATAAACCAAACTAAAGCAATTAAAGAGTACTTAAAATCCTAAACAAACCAACAAAAAAAAAATAAAAAGTTGTCCAAACAAACCAAACCACACAGACGAAAAATAAAATTGTCTTAAACAACCATATCGAGTGAGAGATTAAAAGAGAGAGATCAATAAGGGCCACGAGGTTGGTTTTGCCAATCCTCAAATGTCGGGTAACTGGGCGGAGCATCCTCGGAGTATGGCCAAAAAGGTGATGGAGCATACGCGGTATTCGGTTGAATACCGAAATGAGAGGCCATCTGGTTCATCACTCCACTTTGCCAGTTGGCTTGGTGAAGAGCCTCCACGGTGTTGTACTCCACATGCTGATGATGACGACCATAAGATAACGACATCTCCGAGAGTCGGTTACTCAATTCTTGGTAACCTGAATATGCTGTCCATTCCGCCGATTGCTCTCCCACACTCGTCCCACTTGTTCCACCGATCTCATGCGTGCTCCTTGCTTGACTCCTTGGTTGACTCCTCGTCCCATAAGCTTGAGGATTGTGGATCCATGCGTTATAATCCCTTCCGACCATATGCTCAACCCTTGCTACACCCATGCCACGAAGTTGGTCCATGTCGATCAATCCCATCTCCCCAAGGTTCGTCATCGAGGCAATGGCACCCTCGGTAAGGATACCGAAGTGCTTGGCCAAGAGTGTCACGTACTGGCCACCAACCATTCAACTACCTTCTCGATAACCACTCGCCTTAGCGAGTTGAACGGCGATGAGATACGGAGCATTCAGATATTTGTCATCCGTGGAAAGCTGCTCAAGAAGCCATAGATCATAAACCGAAACTTTCTCCTCACTCGAGGAACGAGCATTCACCGCTTGAATAAGCATACGGTGTAGAAGTCGATCTGAAGAAGCAAGAAAACCTTTCACCTTGAGATTACCACCATAGTCACCTTCACCTAGAACTGCCCAAGCCAACAGAGGATCAAAACCATCCGGCCTTTTTGCGGTCGCCCACATGTACTCCACGAATCCGGGAGCATCAACCTCATCTTGGGTATATATCCCCAAGGCAACGGTAAACTCGACCAATGAAAGCGATCTCCAAATTCCACCGAGTCGGAACGACATGCACGACTGATAGAACTCCTCAAGGGCCTTGATTGCGTCGAAATGGAACGTGGCCACGAACTCAACAATAAGCTCGCGATAGAGGGTCTCGAAAATGTCGAAGACTCGTTCCCATGCATGGAAAATATAGTACTCGGTGCCATCTTCATCGTAGGCGTGCTTCTCGAGTATCGCCTTGATGTTGTTTTCGACACTCATCGATCGAAGAAGGTCCCAGTCGACTCTCCTCGGTATCAAAACCTGACGGGTGAGAAGCCGGTTAACAGTATCCCGGTACTCCTCCCGTTTCGGACCGTTCAAAGTTGGGTCATTCATGAAATAGGTGAAAACGTGGCTCCCATCCGGTGCATGGAAGTTGGTTACGGTGGAAGTTGACGATCGGGTTCTTTGTCTCTACAAAATCCAAATACCATTGTCTTAGACACATTTGAGTAATAAACACAAGACAAGGTTCAAACATATCAAAGCTTAACGAGACAAAACTTCCACGACTAACAAGTTCAAGTATCAATGCAGATATGAAAAACCAAAATCAAAGGGGATGTGGAACATCCCCACACTTGAACTTTTAGTCCAACCTCAATTACAAACTAATCTAGCTAAACAAGAATGGGGGATTTTGATATCATCAAAATCCCCACACTTATCATCAAAGCACAATCACTAGATTAAACGAAAATATAACATGCTAGAGTGAAATTTCGATCAAAACAAATAGCATGCATAAGCTAATAAGCACTAAACAATCAATGGTGTTTCAAGAACAATGTCAAATCCATATAAGCATATAAACACCATTGATGCCCAAAACAAGATCCAAATCTTCCAAATCAAGCTAGTCTCATGAAATTAAAGTTGGGAAACATACCTTAGTCATGGTGAATGATGAAATTGAAGCTCAAGAAGGTCGGATTTCGCAAAGACGTGAGAGGGGTTCGCGGCGCCTAAGAGAAATTAGGGTTGTGCTCTTTTGAAAAAGTGAGAA
This sequence comes from Centaurea solstitialis, assembly GCA_030169165.1. Lineage (NCBI taxonomy): Eukaryota > Viridiplantae > Streptophyta > Magnoliopsida > Asterales > Asteraceae > Centaurea > Centaurea solstitialis. Next base: position 60,980,068 of record CM058045.1, on the reverse strand, counting down.
AAGAGGGTTAAAAAACCCGTCTGCCCCGACTTCGCGTCGCCAAACCCAGGGTTTCGCGTCGCGAAACAGGCAGTTTCTGAAAAATAACCCTAATTTTTAAAGCTTTGCGTCGCGAAACGGCCCCCTCGCGTCGCGAGATTCGAAAAATTTTACCTGTACCAAACCTGACCAACCTCGCGTCGCCAGATTTGGAAACTGGCGATCGCGAAATGCCTTATGTTTCCAACTTTTCAAAACTTACATCGCACGTCGGATTTGCTCGATTTTTGCGTCTATCTCTTCCGTATGGTTACCTAAGCAATATCAAACAAAAAAGATTAACGAAAACACACACGAAAAACCTAAAAATGCAAAAAGAAAGAAAATGCTCGGGTTGCCTCCCGAGAAGCGCTTCGTTTTTTAATGGGTCTAGAGCTCGACCCCTTTTTCCAGCTCATTTCTTGGCACGTCGGGATGATGAGCCCTTCTTCTTTCTATATTCCTTCTTTGAGGGTCCCGGCCCATTGGTTGTTTGCTTCGTTTGATGTATCGGGTTCGGATAATCCTCCGTCTTCTTTCCACGTTCATGGAGGAGTAACGGGCGGTTCGTGTTCTTCTTGTAGGCCAGAGAAGGATCTTCGTACGGTTCATCGAGATGTGTGACCGGCTCTCTGTTAGGATCAAAGTAAATCCGATTTTCTCCACACCCCAAGCTCGTCACCTGGTTTCGCATATCGGTATTCACTTGAGCGTGTGCAAGAAAGATCTCCCGAGGATTATCGGGATCTCCGTGTTCTGTGGAAGATTAGCTATGACGAAGTCCGTATAGTAGACAAAATTGCCAATGCGAATTGGGACTCCTTCCGCTATTCCTAACGACTTTGTCATGTATCCGTTCACTCCTCGGTATTGATAGTCTGTTGGCAGAATCTTCTTAACTCCCATTTTCCTGCAATAACCAACAGGCATCATGTTAAGTGCGGCACCTGAATCTACTAAAGCAAGACCTTTAAATTTATGACAAGAAATAGGTAAGTTGTAACTCGCCGGATCATGCTTGATAGGTGCAATGTAGATGAGGTCATCCTCCGGTGCTTTTTCCTTCTCTTTCTCCTTGCCTTTATCCTCTTTCTTCGGTATCACGAACTCCGCATATCCGCCTTGCTTTCCATCTTCCTCCTCATCATCACTTGAAGCAACGGGTCCTTTAAGTCCTAGATGCTCGAACGAAATGGTGAACCCTTCCGAGTCATAATCCGTAGCATAATCGGGCTCACTTCCACTATCGCTCTCCGCATACTTCTTTGTGTAGATGTCCATCCACTTCTTCTTTGATGGTTCTCCGGTCATCATGAGCATCGGCTTCACGTTCTCTACCTTCGGGTTGACTTGTGTTTGCGTTGGTAGCTCCCCTTGATCCCTTTCACTTAGCATTTGCGAAACACGTCCAACCTGCAATTCCAAATTCTGGATAGTACTCTGGTGATTACGTAAGTATGAACTTACCTCATCATTTAGCTTCTTTTGCATATCCATGAATTGGACAATCCGATCCTCGATAGAAACACGTGGTTCTCCATCCGATCTTTGGTTTTGTTGATTTGGTGCAAAGAAACCGGGAGGTCTCGGGATAAAATTATGATTGTTGTTCCACCTCCCTTGGTAATCGCCTCGGTTGATATAGTTCACCTCCTCGGGTGTCATCATTGGTCGGTTCGGGCAATCCTTAGTCAAGTGTGGTCCATTGCACTCCTCGCATCCAACCTGCAAAGCATGAACATATTTAATTAGTTCTTCGATTTTTCGTTCAAACTTTAGCTGTTGGTTTTTCATTGCGGCTAGTTCATCGGATGGATCGAAGTCGGTTGAGATTTTTCCGGCCATCCTTGGGATTTGCAAGCGTTTGTCCGTCCTCCAATCTATGTTGTGTATAAGCATGTCTTCGAGGAGCTTGTAACCTTCCGTGGGCGTTTTGTACATAAAGATGAATCCAATGTAGCGCGTGGAGAATAAGCAAGCCCACTATAGAAAGTTTGGACTTGTTCACTCTTATTTAATCCGTGACTCGGGCACGAATTTAGAAGGTGCTTGAAACGTTCCCATGCTTCGGATATGGTCTCCCCGTTATCTTGTTGGAAGGATCGGATCTCGGCTCTTAACTTGTCGATCTTAGATGGTGGAAAGAATCGGGAAAGGAACTTTGAACGAAGTCCTTCCCAAGTAGTGATCGAACTTGGCTCTAATGAGCGCAACGAAGCTCTAGCTTCTCCGGTAAGTGTGAGAGGAAAGACTCGGAGACGAATCGCATCATCTCGGCCTTCCTCCGTTTTGAACAGATCGCATATATCCACAAAGTTTTCTGTTGATCCAGCTCTCATAAGACCTGATGAAATGATAATGATCCTGTAACTTCACTTAGTGAATAGGTCTTTACTTTCAGTTATAGCTTGAGGAATTATCACTGAGTTTGTTCAGTGTTATTCCTTGTTAATTATGTTGTAACTTGTAGTTATAAATCATCAGGATTAGGATCAGGAGATGAACGAGTCTGTTCTGCAGTCTACTGATCCTGACCACCGAAGTGAAGACCTCCTGAAGACATTAAGTTCATACTCAAAGAACCATCAGCGAAGTCAAAGAATTAGCTGATGACAGGACCAGCATGCTCGTGATCTGAAGACGGAACTCAGTGATAGCAGGCTGCTCAAATTCGTATGACATCCTGAAGACTCAACAGGATACAGTGACTCCTGATCCACATCAGTATCAGGACTTTCCTCACTGATCAGTATCCTGATCCTGAAGGATTAGTGTAATGTCTTAATCTAATGCACAAAAGGACTATCCGCCTTTACTGACACAAAAGTACATAAGGACAGTCTCTTTTCTGTTCCCTCCGTACTTATCAGACCTCAAGGCAACTGTTTACTCAAATCCTCTTTTGCACACCATGCAAAAGGTATTTGTTTATAGTAAATAGTACAATAGACCACTTGAATTGTGACACGTACACAAAAGTGAGTCTGCATGCATTTAGTTTATTGGGTATAAATAGTTCGTGAAGAGATGTTCTCCATACTTCTTCTTCATCCTAAAAATACCCTAATCCTTTCTTTCTTATTTTCTCTATCTTCTGTTCTTTTCTTATCTTCTCACTCTAGTGCATAGGGAAAGAACTTAGATTGTTTAGTTTAGACTCCTAGCCTTTTCTATTTCCGCAACAATCTGTAAATTCATATTGTTAATACAACAAAGAATTTAAAAGTGAAATTTGTGTGATTATATTCAACCCCCCTTCTATAATTCCATACACTATCCTTACTTGAAGGTCACCCCTTGGGACTAACAAGTGGTATCAGAGCAGATACAAGCTCTCATTTTCTTCTCTTAGAAAAATCTTGTGATCCTCTCTCTTAATCCATGGCTCTTCAAGCTAAGGATAACTACTTTGATACCGGTTCTGCTGGAAAACCTCCAAGGTTTAACAAAGACAACTTTGCTCTTTGGAAAACCAGGATGGAACTCTTCCTATCTGGTTCTGATCCCCAGATTCCTTACTTTTTGGAAAATGGACCACATGTGCCTACACAACCTGTTCATGCTGTCCCTGCTGCTGGCGACCAACCACCTATCCCTGCAAGGGAACTGTTGAAACCAGTTACTGACTGGAATGATGAAGACAGACGCCTTGTCAACATTGACACCAAGGCTAGGTCTCTCATTGCCATGTCACTCCCTGATGACGTCTTCCACTCTGTCTGTCACCTTCGCTCTGCTAAAGAGATTTGGGACACCCTCTGTGTTCAATACGAAGGTACTGCTGTTCTCATGGAATCAAGAAAGATTTTCTTGGTTCGCCAGCATGAAAGCTTTATTCATCAGAAGGATGAAACTCTCTCCCAGATACATCAGAGATTCAACTGTCTCCTGATCGACCTGAAGACTATTGGTACTATCTATCCTAACTCTGAGGTGGTTACCAAGTTCATGGAAGCTCTTCCTGAATATTGGGAAACCTACACCTCCCGCTTAACTATGTCCAAAGACATAAAGACACTCACATTAAGTGAGCTGTACGGTATTCTTCTAAACCGTGAACAACAGAAGAAACTGAAAAATAATCTCATAAGAGATACTAAAGATTCCAAAAGCAACTCTGTTGCACTGGTCTCTGATTCAGTTCCTATTGTTGCTACTCCTTCTTCTGTCACCATCACTGAATTAGAATCTTCTGATTCTGACATGACAGACTCAGATCCTGATTTTAATGAATCTCTTGCACTTCTCACTCGCTCTTTTACGAAGTTTGCCAAAAAGGGAAACTTACAAAGAAGGAAACCTCTTACTCTTACTGACAAGCCTAAAACAGAATCTGTTGATAAGGCTACTGCTACCTGCTACAATTGTCAGGGCAAAGGACACTTTGCTAATGATTGCAGGTACAAGAAAAATCAGTTTGCTCCTTCTTCTACCAAATCTTCCTCGAAAAACCCCAAATACCAGCGCCTGAAAGAGAAGTACAAAAAGATGAAATCTCAACGAAAAGGCAAAGGTCTTATCGCAGAAGACTGCGATTGGGATGATGTCTCCTCTGATGACTCATCTGATGAGGAAGATACTCAAGTGGCACTTATGGCCATTATTGAGGAACCTACCTTAGCTCTTATGGCTAAGACAGAAGAGGTCCCTGAAGAGGTTCCTATTCAAGCTCCTGAAGCTTCTACCTCTGCGACTGATTCTACCAGTCAGGTACCTACTCCTGTTGTCCCTCTTGAAAGCTTAACTCAGCTAGACCTTGTAACCCTTGATCTCTATAAAGCCCTGAATGGTAAAACCTCTGCTGAGAAAATGAATATTGATCTTCGTGATCAACTCAAAGAGTGTCAGGAAAAGATAAAACAACTTACCATTCTGGAAGAAATTTATAAGGATCAGGTCACTGTAAATCAAACTCTCTGTATCGAAAGAGAAAAGGCTCTTGCTGCTAAAGAAAGAGCCTTGGCCGAACTTAATGCTGAAAAAGTCACCATCAAAGGATGGAGTGACCCCTCTGAAAAGGTTGATGAAATATTAGCCTCAGGGAGAAATGTCAAAAACAAAAAGGGTATTGGATTCACTAGTGGATGTACTAGGCCTGATCGTTCCATGCTTAAATTTGGAATGTTTGTTTCTTCTATCCCTGAAAACATCCCTTCTTCATCCAACACACACACACTAAAGGTGCTCCTAAGAGCAAAAAGAAAACAGCCAAGGAAAAATCCAAAACTGTAACACCTTCAAAGACCAAGAATCCTAAATCTAAGAACAAAGTTCTAGGTGGTGGTCCTTCAGTCTCAGGAACAAAATCTTTTTCTCAAAATCCTGCTCCTAGACTGAAGATTGACCTGAAGCAAAAGACCCTGGAGAAGAAACCTATTCCTCCTCTGTCCAATGCTAAAGGCATACTTGGTACTGGTCCTGCTCATCTGAAGTTCAAAGACTTCCTGGACCTCACTAAACGCTTTCTATATCGCAAATGTTACCACTGTGGATTTAACGACCATATTGCGAGTAAGTGTCCTAATGCTACCAAAACTGAAAAATCAGCTAAGGTAAAGAAAACTCCTAAGACTGATAACTCAGTCAAAGGAAAGAAGGTTGTCAAGACTGTTCCTTCAGTCAAGACTCCAGCCTCAAGAACTGATAACTCAGTTAAGGCTGTCACTAACTCCACCAGTCCTACTGATAATTCTGGATCCATAGTTCTATGGGTACCAAGAAAAACTTAAACTCTCATTTTTACAGGACAAGGGCATCTGGTACCTGGACAGTGGATGCTCTCGACATATGACTGGTTCTAAATCTGTCCTCTCTAACTACCGTGAAGAAAGAGGTCCTGCTGTGACTTTTGGTGGAAACGGTAAAGGCCAAACCCGAGGGTATGGCACCCTGACCAACGGAGTAACTACGTTTAAAAGAGTTGCTTATGTTGAAGGCCTGATGCATAATCTTCTGAGCATCAGTGAACTGTGTGATAAGAATCACAAAGTCTCCTTCTCGAAGAAAAAGTGCAAAGTCAAGAACAGACGCAAGGAAGTCATTCTCACTGGTGTTAGACAAGCTGATATCTACATCATCAACATGAATACTTCCACTGATAACTTCTGTTTTGTATCACGTGCTTCTACTGATACAAATTGGCTCTGGCACAAGCGTCTCTCTCATCTCAACTTCAAGACGCTGAATCAACTCTACATCAACAATCTTGTTGTTGGTATTCCTGACTTTCGCTATACAAAGGTATCTCTTTGTTCAGCATGTGAGAAAGGAAAACAGACCAGGGCTAGTTTTAAGTCCAAGCAAATTTCCTCCATCAGCTCTCCTCTACAACTTCTCCACATGGATCTCTTTGGACCTGTTAATGTCCAATCCATTGCTGGAAAGAAATATACTCTGGTAATCGTTGACGAATATTCCAGATATACTTGGGTGTTCTTTCTTCGATCCAAGAGTGACGCCCCTGAAGAAATCATTATGTTCGTCAGGAAGATGGAAAGACTCAACAACCTTACTGTTCGATCAATCAGAAGTGACCATGGAACTGAATTCAAAAACAGTACCCTGGAAACTTTCTTCGATCAAAAAGGTATCTCTCGAACTTCTCTTCTGTAAGAACTCCTCAGCAAAACGGTGTTGCTGAAAGACGAAACAAAACCCTGATTGAAGCTGCACGATCTATGTTGAGTGAAGCCAATCTTGCCACTCAATTCTGGGCTGAAGCCGTTAACACTGCTTGCTATACCCAGAACAGATCCCTGATAGTAAAGCGCTTCAGAAGAACCCCTTATGAACTCTTTCGTAACAGGAAACCTTCAATCGAACATCTCCATATCTTTGGTTGTGTCTGCTACATCCTGAACAACAAAGATAACCTTGGAAAGTTCGATTCCAAGTCTGATGATGGAATCTTCCTTGGATACTCCTCTATCTCTAAAACCTACATCGTGTTCAACAAACGAAGACAAACCATAGAGGAAACGATTCATGTGAAATTTGATGAATCGGGTCCTACCTTTCCTCACCCCCATGATAATTCTGAAATAAATCAGTGGGCTGACTCTTTCTTTCAAGTCCCTGATATTCCTATTGCTGATCCACCTCCTCAAGACCTTCCTGATGGTTTTGAAGAAAATCCTACTCCACCATCTCATATACCCATACCACCTCTAATAAATGCCACCCCTATCACCCAAGTCATACCTGAACTTGATCAATCCACTAACAATGAAGATTTTTCTCAAACCACTGTTAGTGAACCTGCTACTAATCTTCTCCCAGATCCATCAGTGAATGAAGCCTCTACTTCAGGACAGGTGTATCAACCACCTGCTCTTCGTTGGACCAAAGATCATCCAATTGATCAAGTCCTCGGTAATCCTTCCTCTGGTGTTAAAACTCGACGCCAATCTGGTAACGTCTGTCTTTATGTTAATTTCATCTCTGAAAATGAACCTAAAGAAATAGATGATGCCTTGCATGATCCTGCCTGGGTCTCAGCCATGCACGAAGAGCTAGCATAATTCATCAGAAACAATGTCTGGCTTCTCGTCCCTAGGCCTCGAAAACGTACAATCATAGGATCCAAGTGGATCTTCAGGAATAAGCTTGATGAGATTGGTACGATTATTCGAAACAAGGCTCGCCTTATGGCTCAGGGATACAGGCAGGAAGAGGGCATTGATTACGATGAAACCTTTGCTCCTGTGGCTAGACTCGAAGCAATTCGACTTTTTCTGGCCTTTGCAGCACATATGAACTTCAAAGTTTTTCAGATGGACATCAAAAATGCCTTTCTGAATGGAAAACTTAATGAAGAAGTCTATGTGGCTCAGCCTCCTGGCTTTGTAGATCCTAAGTTCCCTAATCACGTCTACAAGTTAAACAAGGCTCTCTATGGGTTAAAACAGGCTCCTCGTGCCTGGTATGATACCCTGTCAACCTTTCTTCTCTCTAAAGGTTTTGTTCGTGGTAAGATCGATAGCACTTTATTTCTTAAGAAATATCCTAAGCATATCCTTCTTGTCCAGATATATGTCGATGATATTATCTTTGGATCAACCAATCCCAAACTCTGCAAAAAGTTTGAGTTGCTCATGAAATCTGAATATAAAATGTCTATGATGGGTGAACTAACATTCTTTTTAGGACTTCAGATCAAGCAATCTGAAAAGGGAATCTTTATCAATCAAGGTAAATATGTACTTGATATGCTGAAGAAATTTGATCTCACATCATGTACACCGATGAAGACTCCAATGGCTCCTCCTCTATCACTTGACAAGGATTCCAAAGGGAAACCTGTTGATGTGACTCTCTATAGAGGAATGATTGGCTCACTACTGTAACTTACAACGAGTCGTCCTGATATCATGTATTCTACATGTTTATGTGCTCGCTATCAGGCTGAACCCAAAGAATCCCATCTGACCGCTGTAAAGCGGATTTTCAGATATCTGAAGGGAACCCCTAATCTGGGTCTCTGGTCCTCCAAAGACTCAGGGTTCGATCTAACAGCTTATTCTGATAGTGACTTTGCAGGATGTAAGATCGACAGGAAAAGCACCACTGGTGGGTGTCACCTACTAGGTGGAAAGTTGGTATGTTGGACTAGCAAGAAACAGAATTCTGTGTCCACATCAACTGCTGAAGCTGAATATGTTGCAGCAGGAATCTGTTGTGCTCAAGTCCTGTGGCTGAGAAATCAACTTCAGGACTATGACATACAACTTTCTAAAATTCCTATATACTGTGACAACACTTCAGCGATCGCCATCGCTAACAATCCTGTCTTACACTCCAAGACAAAACACATTGAAGTGAGATATCACTTCATTAGGGATCATGTGATGAATGGTGATATTGAACTCCATTTTCTCCCTACCGAATATCAGCTTGCTGACCTCTTTACCAAACCACTGGATGTAACACGTTTTAATATGCTCATGAGTGAACTTGGGATGTTAAATTCTGACGAATGAAGTTTATCAGGACAAACAGTTGTTAAGTCCTATAGAATAACTTTTCTCATGACCCTTATTTAACAACTCCTGAATAACACATTTATCAGGAGATAACTCTATTCAGTAATTACAAAATCTTTGTTCAAAATCCGAATACTGATGATTCTCAGGTAAGTATTTCTGTCCCTGAAACCTTATCACATTAAATGTGATAAGAGAATTTTCCCAAAACAGTACTTATCTGATAAGTACTCTAATTCCAAGAAAACTCTTCTTTCATAAAAATGGAATTATCCCCTGAAAAGGTGGTTTTTAGCTTTTTGAATAAAACAAACTTTTCATCTGCACTGACACGTAATGGGACGTTTCCTGTTCCCCACGACGTGTGTCAGGCGCGTGAACGCGCGTAGAACTTCCTTTTTTCATCATTACGTTTGAAATTAGCCGCTCTTTTCTCTCTCATCTGTTCTCTCTCTCTCTACCCAAGAGGTATAAAAACCTCACTTGTATTATTTTCACTCTTTACGCTCACAAAATCTCCAAACGCACTAAAGCAAGAAATAGCAAGAAAAGCAATCCAGTTTCGGTTTCACCAAGAACACACACTCACTACTTCTCTAAAAGAATCATCGTAAGTGTCTCTATTCTATGTTATTTCTACAAACTAAGTTGATCTTCTTCCTTTAAAACAACTTATTTTGATGAACGTTTTTATTCAAAAACCCTAAGATCACTTCGTTTGATCTTAGTTTTCCCAAAATCTTCATAGATTTTTGTTAAAACTGTTTATATGATTCTTCTTATTTCTTTTAAGAAAAATCATCAACTCCTATTTTGATATAATTTCATCAAAATAGAAGTTCTCTTTTATACCAAAACACATTCCTTTTGTGAATTTTGGTATCTAATCTATTCCAAGTATAAAGGATTTCACCACTTTTATGAACTTTTTCTATGTTCATTAAAAAGTGAAGAAAGATGCATATTTTGGATCTCTTAATCATCCACATATGTTATTCTTTTTGTTAACAGGATGGCTGCTACGACTTCCACTTCGCTTGACGCCCAGCTCTCCTCTGAGGCCACTACATTGCTCACTGCCACTGGAAGCCTTCCAATTGTCATACCTCAGCATGACATCCAGTTCAAGGCCAACAATCTTGTGGGCCTGTTCGACCTTCCGAAGGGCAAGGAATACCTAAAGCCTGCTAGGGACTTTCTTCTGGGCAGTCCCCTGAAGACTGCCTTCATGATCAACCCCAAAACCGAACAAGCCTCTGCTTCTCCAACTGTGGTCGACTGCCATGGTTGCTCAGGAAACAAGCCCCAAAGGCGTTCGCCAGGATGTCATCAAATTCCAAATCAACGATGACATCGTCTCCTTTGGGATCGGGACCCTGCGCAAAGTCCTGGATATCCCTAGAAAGAAGAAATATCCTCCTCCTCCATCCTCAGAAGAAATCATTGCCTTTCTAGACGACATTGGCTACAGATGGGCGGAGAAGGAAGGAGTCCCTCTCACCAAAACCTCTGCCACTGTCCACAAAACAGGGTTAAACGCTTCATTCTATTACATATGGAACACGTTTGGTCTCTGTCTAACGGGAAAGACAGGGAGCACCGAGCAGTTCCCAACCGCCGTTCAACACATGGTGTTCTCTGCTCTGAAGAGGCGAAAATACAACTACGTTGGCCATATCTGGGATGATATGGTCAAGAAGGTCAAGGCCCCCAAGCGTGTACCCAACGTTCCCTACACCCGCTTCTTCTCTGCCATCTTGGCAAGACACATGAAGGAGCACTATCCATCAGAAGGAACTTTCAACAACTACGCCATAGGGCCAAAGTTCCTGGATCAGGTGTCTTCTCGTCCTGATGACGTGCCTCTATCAGCCGTCATGGCTCCTCCTCCTGAGAAGTCTGAACAGGATGCTGATGAAGTCCCTCTCTCTCCTCCGGCTCAAGGTATGTTTTCTCTCATCTCATCCAAACCACCTTCTTCTCTTCCCTTGCACGCTATGTCAGTAGCTAACCCATTACTGACTTCCCCAGCTGCAACTACTTCTTCAGCGCTCCAGAAGCGCCCACCTCCATCTGGATCCTCGCCTCCTCCTCCTCCCAAGCGCGCCAAGTCAAAGGCGCAGAAGAAAAAGAAGCAGGGAGCTGCTGGTAAGAAATATTACCTCACTCTTCCTGCTATATTTAATAGACCTTCCCTTTTATCTAAATCACCTTCACCCGCAGATACTCTTGCTCCACAACACCAAGAACCTGAGGTAGTTCAACTGGAACACTCAGAGAATGTGGAGGGCAACGTTCTGATGCCCTCCTAGCCTCAGGTAATATTCTTAAGCAAACTATTACCATCTCTTCTTCTGTGAAAGCTATTGAGTCTTCTAGTGCTCACTTAGCTACTAATGTTACAGGTTCTTTTAGAGCAGCAGCATCACTAGGACATTCTCAACCTCAACCGAATGATCCTTTTGACGAGTTCATCTTCACGGACTCTGAGCGTCAGCTGAGCGCGGCCGAGCTCAGACGACAGTCCGCTGAACGACAACTTCAGGACGCCAGGGCAGCCCTACAACAGCAGGAGGATGCCCACAAGGCTCGTCTCCAGGCCTTGGAGCTGGTACTTGCCTTTGCCAAAGCTGCCACTACTGCTGCTGAAGCCGCCGCCGCCACTGCCACTGCTGCTGCCACGGCTGCCACTCCGCCACCAACTGGCGTGACTCTGACCATACCTTGTCTGGACAATATCCACGACAAGGTATCCCAAGTGGCCACTTCCTCCAACTCCCTCCAAGCGTCCATCGAGGACATGAAGGCCACTACCCTACCTGCTCTCTCTACTGCTGTCAACAACAGCTCCAACACTCTCACCACTTTTCAAAGTGCAGTGGTGCAGAGGTTGGAAGCTCAAGAAGCAGGGCTTCGGGCTCTTCAGGAGAAGGTGAATGACCTCTCCACCGCCGTCAACACCATCACCACTACTCCTCCACCACCGCCAGCGTTCACAAGTGCTGACAGGGACCTACTTCAGTCCCTGATCACCTCCTCCTTCATCACCAGGAAACTCCAGACGAACATGGCCTCTCTCCTTCAGAGGTGTGTTTCAACAGCTACCTTGGCTAGGGCACCTGTTGAGGGGGGGAGACAGCCACCTCATCGTCAAGGAGACCATTCCGTCTATTCCCCCTCCACCAACTGGAATATCAACGAGGCTGGGGGAACCAACGACGACGACGATGATGATGAAGATGATGATGAAGACGACGACTTCATTGTCGAAAAGGTACCTGCATCAACACCCACTCCAGGGCCTGCACAATCACAGGGGGAGAACCCTGGTGCTCCTTAAATAACCTTCCTATATCCTCTCTCCTTAAATCCAAACCTACCCCTGAAACCATCACCCTGACTGATAGCTCCCCTGAAGACTCACCCTTAAACAACCTTCAAATAGTTGTTTAACAACCACCAAACCAATCGACCCCTGAACCATCCCTGAACCTGAACCTGAACCTACCACTAAACCAACCTTTGAACCTGAAACCCAAGATGTTAACTTCGGTTCTGTTACTGGTGACATTATTCGCCTTATGGAGAATAGTCCATCAGAACAAACCAGAGCTGAACTTAGCCGAATAATATTCAGAATAACCCCCTTAAACCATGAAACCATACCTCCAACCCGGTTTAATTCTGAAGCCTCGTCATCCAGAACCCCTGAAATCCAAGCCCCTCCTGAAACTGTTATCCTATCGTCAGATGATGAATTCATCTCTGATGATTATTCTACCCATGCCTCTTCTCCTAGATCTCCTCCTTCTAATTCCCCTCGTTCTGAAGGAGAAAACTACCCTGACACTTCTACTGCTGTGAACAGGGATGGGCGTTTAGACGCTGTGATAGAGCGACTCGAGAGTACAAGAGTAAAAATCCCTCTTCATACCTCTTGGGACTCTGAGTTCGCCTATCTATCATAGGAGGAGTACGACCTCGCAATAAAAGCTCAGGAGGAGCACGACAATAAAGAAAGAGAAGCCTTCCTCTCTGCTCAAGCTGCAAAGAAGCTTGCTTTTGACTTCGTTGATGAAGATGAAGAAATAAGTGCTGATCCAATTCTAGCACAGAAGGCTGCGTTGAAAGTCTTCAACAAGAGGACTGAGGAAGAGACAGAGGAAGCAGATAAAGAGCTTGACTGGTGCAGAGACCGACTTCACCTCAGAAAGCACGGTGCCAGAATTGTGGGAATCCATCTTCGCCGAAATAGGGGAAAGAAAGGAGTTCCTGGTAAAACTTGGCTCACCGTTAAACGCTCAGGAGTAAAGGACGTAGAGCACACTCTTGACAAGTTAGACCGATACAATTTGTCAGAGTGGAACGAAATCAGAAGCCTACTTCCAAAAGCCAACAAAAATTACAGGGCTGAAGTAGAAGAAGTCATTGATAGACTTATCGCTCGAATCAGAAGAACAATCGAAATACCTGATGTCCTGCTCCAACCTCCCACTGCTCTTCCAAAGCCTCCGGTTAGACGATCAGCGGGCGCTTCAACAAGGAGACCCACTCCTTGCATGCCCAGGACTACAGTCAAGCCACTGGATCTCTCGATGCTTGATTTCTCCTTTCCTTCTGGAGTAACTCTTTTTGAAGGTCAAGTCATCAGAGAAACCTGTTCACGGTATTTGTGTAAAGGACAAATTAGACATCCTTCGCTTTCAACGCTTCAGCGAACTACACAAAGCACCCACTAAACACTTGGTGTCAGTCCTCTTCACTGCACTAAGAGATAAGAAGATTAAAGACAACAAGGATTTTGCCCGTGCTATCAGGACAATTCTTGATCAAACTACTTTCCCTGTCAAGGAAGAAGTTCTCAGTGAAGACTCGGATAACTAGGATTTTTGTTTGTATTTTTCTTTCAGTACTTCATTCATGTACTTGTGTATTTTCTTTACTCTTGTAAAATCTTAATGAGATTAATGGAAATGCATTTCAGTGCATCGTACTTTATTCCATCATAGTACTGAAAAAGATCCCTTAAAACAGTAAATGGGACATGTACCTTTATGAGTTCTATTTCCTACTGTTAATTTCTAGACTTAGATTTATTTCTAAACCTTTCTAGACTTAGACAATTTCTCTGTTGTCTTATCATTATCATTTAGGGGGAGATTGTTGATCCAGCTCTCATAAGACCTGGTGAAATGATAATGATCCTGTAACTTCACTTAGTGAATTGGTCTTTACTTTCAGTTATAGCTTGAGGAATTATCACTGAGTTTGTTCAGTGTTATTCCTTGTTAATTATGTTGTAACTTGTAGTTATAAATCATCAGGATCAGGATCATGAGATGAACGAGTCTGTTCTGCAGTCTACTGATCCTGACCACCGAAGTGAAGACCTCCTGAAGACATTAAGTTCATACTCAAAGAACCATCAGCGAAGTCAAAGAATTAGCTGATGACAGGACCAACATGCTCGTGATCTGAAGACGGAACTCAATGATAGCAGGCTGCTCAAATTCGTATGACATCCTGAAGACTCAACAGGATACAGTGACTCCTGATCCACATCAGTATCAGGACTTTCCTCACTGATCAGTATCCTGATCCTGAAGGATTAGTGTAATGTCTTAATCTAATGCACAAAAGGATTATCCGCCTTTACTGACACAAAAGTACATAAGGACAGTCTCTTTTCTGTTCCCTCCGTACTTATCAGACCTCAAGGGAACTGTTTACTCAAATCCTCTTTTGCACACCATGCAAAAGGTATTTGTTTATAGTAAATAGTACAATAGACCACTTGAATTGTGACACGTACACAAAAGTGAGTCTGCATGCATTTAATGCATTGGGTATAAATAGGACGTGAAGAGATGTTCTCCATACTTCTTCTTCATCCTAAAAATACCCTAATCCTTTCTTTCTTATTTCCTTTATCTTCTGTTCTTTTCTTATCTTCTCACTCTAGTGCATCGTGAAAGAACTTAGATTTGTTTAGTTTAGACTTGTAGTCTTTTCTATTTCCGCAACAATCTGTAAATTCATATTGTTAATACAACAAAGAATTTAAAAGTGAAATTTGTGTGATTATATTCAACCCCCCCTTCTATAATCCCATACACTATCCTTACTTGAAGGTCACCCCTTGGGACCAACATTTTCCATATGAACGATAGGATTGCTATCGTTTTTCCCGTCGAAGGTAAGGTCCTTGATCATGTGAAGGAGCTTCCCCGGGATCTCCTTGTTTAGGTCCGGCTTCGTGATCGGATTGGTGGGTACAGTTGGAGCGGCTCTCCTGGTGGTCCACATCGGTGCCTTGTCTCCCATCTCAAAAATCAAAGCTCTCGGGCGAACTTTGTTGGCTTTCGACTTCTTTTTGTTTCTTTTTCTGAATTCTCTCTCCGGCTCCTCAAATGTCTCTAACAAGTCTGCCGTGACTGAAACCACAACAAACGGTTACGGGCAACTTGCGGGAAACAAAGATATAAGATAAAATAAAAATAACTAATTAAACTAGAAAGCGAAAAACTTGCAAGGGAAAGAATCCCTCACAAGGATCGATTAACAAAACTAATAAAGACTAAGATCTAACAACTACCGTTCCTCGGCAGCGGCGCCAAAAACTTGATGCAGTAATTATCATACATAAAAAGCGTAACAAGTTTTAACCTCTAATGCCTAGCCACTGTCTTACCACATATACAGGCAAGCGTACCTGATCGTGAGTAATATAGTGTAGGAAAGTCCAGGTATCATATCTACCACTGGGAATGGTCAAGTGATCGTAGATTATTAATCTAAATCAGTTTAATTAACCTAAAGCTTTTGGGGGGTTTTTATGAAAACGGCTTTTTATACTAAAAAGACAATTAACTTAACTACGAACTAAGAAAGCGATTAAAAGATTAATTTAGAACTATACGAAGGAAAACAGTAGCACTTATCATGGTATAGTGAATCCCCAAGTGGATGATTTAAATAGGCCAAAGGTTTGGTTGTTTTGGTTATTGTAGGAATTTAAGTCTAGGACACCCTAACATGTAGTGATTATGGTCTTTAACTAGGTCTTGGTCCTCCTAGTCCAATACTTAGGTCGTTTGTCAGGCAACCTAGTACCGGTAATCCGATTCTACTCTTATTGTATGGTTTTCTTCCCCCAGGTCACTCTCAGTCCGAGTAACCACTTAACACAACTCTCTTGGTCAAAGGGTAGGTTAAGGTAGGTTGATTATCCTATCGGAGTCTATCTACTTTGGTCAAACAGATACACCCAACCAATGAGTTCAAATAACCAGACAATAATAATTAGAACGGAACCATAACACACATTCAATCAACCAAAAACAAACCAATAAACATTAAGTATAAAATCATCATCCACAATGGTTCATCGACCACAATAAGTACCACTATTAAAAGACTACTCACTAATCATAATGAAAACAGAAAACATGATAGTAGACATGATACCGACAATACAACGACGGATGATCAAAGATCGAACCCCGCAGCGTATCGGCACCACTCTGACTTTCACTCTCTCTGCTTTGTGTCTCCAAGTATCGTGTATGTGAGTATGTATATTCTGAACGAAAGGAGGAGGCTGGTATTTAAAAGAAAACGTCCAGGGCCCATTTGGCGATCGTCAGACTGCTGGTTTCGCGGCGCCAAGCACTTAGGTCAAACCCTGGTCTTCATCTTTGTCGAACCTGGCGGTGCCAGATTTGGAATTTCGCGGACGCCAGATGGCTACTAGATTGATGTTGCACATTTTTCACGTTTTCTCGCCTTTTTTCGTACTTTTCCATTCCACGGCCTCCAAATCCTACATAAGCAATAATAAGCTCATTTGGTGAGTGAAATGATCATAAACGGGTGAGAAATGGGGTAAAGTCATACAATTAAGCTCAACCAAAACATGTATAATTTTGGTGTTATCAGGCCGGTTACTACCGACGTTTCATCGAGGGCTTTTCTCGGATTGCGGTACCGTTGACGAGGCTGACTAAGAAGAGCGAGCCTTATGTTTGGGGCGCGGAGCAAGAGGAGGCGTTCGAAACCTTGAAGTGGAAGTTGTGCGAGGCACCGGTCTTGACACTTCCTGAGGGCGTAGAGGACATGTCCGTGTACTGTGATGCGTCACACCTTGGCTTGGGGTGTGTTTTGATGCAACGGGGACGGGTGATAGCCTATGCGTCGAGGCAGCTGAAGCCTCATGAGGCTAACTATCCCACGCATGACCTAGAGCTGGCAGCAGTGGTCTTCGCGCTGAAGATCTGGAGGCACTACCTGTACGGGGTGAAGTGCACCATCTACACTGATCATCGTAATTTGAAGTATTTCTTAGATCAGCCGAACTTGAATATGCAGCAGCGTCGATGGCTCAATGTGGTGAAGGATTATGATTGTGAGGTCCTTTATCACCCGGGCAAGGCAAACGTGGTAGCGGATGCGCTTAGTCGAAAAGCGCCCAAGTTTTCGTTCCAGACGGCTCACTTGTGAATGGCCGTGACCACGTCCTTTCTAGATCTGGTTCGGCAAGGTCAAGAGGAGGCTAGCTTGGACGAGAACCAGAATAAGGAGCGGGTTAGAGCGGGTGTGGGTTCCTCTTGCAGGTGGTGCTCGTTAGACCCTATTAAAGGAAGCACACAAGTCTAGGTTCTCTATTCATCCCGGGGCTACAAAGATGTACCGGGATCTAAGAGTTGACTATTGGTGGCCAGGGATGAAGCGGGAGGTTGCCCGTTATGTGGAGTCTTGTTTGACCTGTCTGAAGGTCAAGGCTGAGCATCAGCGACCGCACGGTAAGATGCAACCGTTAGAGATCCCCGAGTGGAAATGGGAGAATATCACCATGGATCTGATCACCAAACTACCGAAGATGCCACGGAGACATGACGCAATCTGGGTAATAGTACCGTCTGACTAAGAGTACTCACTTCTTAGCTATTCGAGAGAGCTTCACGTCCGAGCATTTGGCGGAGCTGTACGTAAAGGAAGTGGTAAGGAGGCATGGGGTATCGGTATCGATCATCTCAGACCGGGACACCCATTTTACCTCGAGATTTTGGGAGCGGTTTCATGCAGATATGGGTACCAGGTTACACTTCAGTACGGCTTACCATCCGCAGACAGACGGACAGAGTGAGCGTACGATTCAGACGCTTGAGGATATGCTTCGGGCCTATGTACTTGATTTCGGAGGTAGTTGGGATACGTATCTACCCTTGGCGGAGTTCTCGTATAACAACAGCTATCACTCGATTATCGGGATGCCTCCGTACGAGATGCTGTACGGGCGAAGGTGTCGAACCCCAATTTGTTGGGGTGAGGTTGGTCAACGTGTTCTTGGGAGCACGGAGGTGGTTCAGCAGACCACGGAGCACATCCAGAGAATTAGAGAGCGCTTGCGGACAGCATAGAGCAGGCAGAAAAGCTACGCGGACAAGCGGAGATCGGATCTAGAGTTCCAGGTGGGTGACTGTGTTTTGCCGAAGGTCTCACCTTGGAAAGGGTGATTCGTTTTCGCAAGAGGGGCAAGCTTGGGCCCCGTTATATAGGACCATTTACGGTCTTAGCGCGAGTTGGAAAGGTGGCCTATCGGTTGGAGTTATCGGAAGTACTCGGGCAGATTCACGACACGTTTCACATGTCCCAGTTGCGTAAGTGTTTGGTGGATGAATCCGCGCATGTGCCTCTAGATGACATTCAGGTTGATGAGAGCCTGAATTACGTTGAGAAACGAGTTGCAGTGTTAGAGCGGAAAGTGAAACAGCTGCGTAACAAGGAGATTGGGCTCGTAAAAGTTCAGTGGCAGCATCGTAAGGGTTCTGAGTGGACCTGGGAGCCGGAAGTGGAAATGCGAGAGAGGTATCCGGAGCTTTTCTCAGAGTGATTTCGGGGACGAAATCTCGGTAAGTGGGGGAGAGTTGTAACATCCCAATAATTATTTTATTTTATTTTATTTTTCTTATTCTTAATATTATATTATATTATTTAAGTGAAGATAAATACCAAAAGTTTGAGTCAGAGTTGGTTGGGATTTATCTGAGTTTTCTTTTAAAAAAAACGTGTATATATCCTTGGTAAGTTGGTTGTGGGTTTCCAATTTTCTTGGTAAGGAGGTTAGAACCTTTAGAGAGAGAGAGGCCGTGAGAGAGGAGTACCGCCGGGAAGGAAGGAGATCATCGGAAGGAGTAGCGGCGAACGTTCTCCGATCGTAGGTAAGGGTTTTAACCCTCTCTCGTAAGGTTTCGTAGCTAGGGTTGTAAATCGTAGGGTTCTGACGACATCGCCGGGGCTGCCACTGTGGTGGTGGTCGACGGCAGTGGTGTTGTTGTTGTTAGCACGCGACCGTGTGAGGTGGTGGCGCTGGTTCGTTGCCGCGCTGGCAACGCCGGATGCAGGATGTTCCAGCCGTCCCGGCCACTGCCGGAAACGGCGGTGGTTCGTGGTTGTTTTTTAGTCCAGCGGCCACACGGTGGTGACTGCTGGGGCGGTGGTGGTTGGCCGTCACGCACGATGGCTCAGCCGCTGCTCGGCAGCCTCGTGCGTCGGCGGGGCTGCTGTTTGTGGTTGGTGGTCGGTTACAGCAAACGGGGCGGCGTGGTCTGTTTGTGCATGAAACCAGCATGGCTGGTGGTAGTTCGCGCCGCGAGGGAGGCTGCTCGCGCTGCGAGGCTGCGGCAGTCCACTGTGGTGGCTGTTCAGCAGTGGTTCATAGGTTGTGTTAGACCGTGTTTTGCCTCGGCTTTCTTTTAGAAATTGTCGGGATAGGGCTAGAATAAATGGATTGGTATAGGACCGTTTAGAATGGTAAGAGATCACATTAATAATTAATCCGTTAAAATTAATTTCAGATTTGTTGCGTGATAAGTTGTGGAAGTTCGTGTTTGTATTCGCGCGCGTAAGGTGAGTACACTATATATGATTTATGTATGGTTTGTTTATCTATCGTAACGATTTATGAAAGGGAACCACATGCCCTTGGTGAGTTGTGGGGTCCGACCCGTGTCCAAAACGACGGGAGTTTATTATAATCTCATGAGATTGGATTGTGTTAATTTGATGAATGTATGCAATGTGTGATTTGGTGATTGTGATCGGTACCCGTTCGGTACGTAAGCATGCTATATGTATTTTATATGTAGTGCTAGCTCACTAAGCGATTCGCTTACCCCGTTAGTTGATATCTTTTTCAGGTGTGTTACCGTCTAAGGATAAGGGCAAGGCCCCGATGTGATTACCGCTCTCGAGATTCCGATGGCATTAACTCCGTATTTAGACTTGGATTTTTCTTAAAACTTTCTTGAGTTAATTATTTGACATTTACACTATTTTATTGGTTTATGATTTGGGAAATTTGGTTACTATTTAATTCATTGCATTCTTTTAATAAAAATAAAAAGTTTAAATTTTATCCAACATTATTTCAAAATTCCGTTTTTGAAAAGCGACGTTACAGTTTTTAAAATCAAATTAAATCCATTGAAAATTAAGAAGAAAAAAAGTTTGGCATCTATAATGGCGTTAAGTTTTAATTCTACCGGGTGCTTTGATTCAAAGAAATCAAACCTTTATATGGGTGTTTTGAATTAAGTAGAATTGTAAATAATATAGTTCAACTCTCGTTTGACCGTCAAAGAGGCACTGCAATCACAAGTCGATGCAACAAGTTAGCTTTAGGCGTGTTTTGTGGTACAGCTTGCTGCAGTAAAATTAACTCTACATGGTTGGGCTACGGCAAAGTTAATTTTCTGGGTTTGGGCTCATTTTGCAGCAGAAATTGAACTTTTTGTTTTACATTGCTTTGGGGTGTTGCAAGTTGTTTGGTGGCAAAAGTTTTAGTATGTGTTGCTACTTCACTTATGTGTTTATTTGAGAATTTGGATCTTGATTCATATTATTATTTGGGTTTTAGAATTGGGTTGATTTATGGTTCTAAAATTAGGGTTCTTAATTATGGATTTATTAAGATGATGAAGATGAATATTAAAGAAGAAGAAAAAAGGCTTAAATAATATAAGGGTAATATAGTAATTTCATAAATAATTGAATTTAATGATAATGATTATTAGTATTTAAATGATTTAATATTTATTAAAATAAGTATTTGGACATATAAGAAATTTTAAAAGTTTGAAAGGATATAGAAGAAATTTAATAGTTTAAAAGAATATACAAGTAATTTAGGAGTTTTACAAGGACATAGAAGAAATTCTCCCTAAAAATCTACTGGTGGAATGTAATAAAAAATAAAGTAAACTACGATTTTCGTCCCAGTGGTTTGCTGAATATAACTATTTTCGTCCATGTTGTTTAAAAATGCTTTTTTCGTTCTTGTGATTTCAATTTGCTTCTATTTTCGTCCCTACCTCTAACTCTGTTATCAAAGGGTGTTTAAATGTCCAAAAAAAACATATTTGAAAAGTTACATATTCAGTGTTTGTGGTTTGTAGAGTAATAGATATTTATCAATAAATTTCAAAAACTTTAAAACTTATATATTGGTTTTCTCTTTTTTAGTTTTTTAGTTATTTATTATTTGTTTATTATATTTCTATATTATATGTACATTTTTTTAAAACTATATATATACATATGTATGTGTGTGTTTTTAACTTAAAGTATTCTTTTAGTTTTATATTACTCTTTATTATATTTATAAATGAATAATCAAATGAAAACCAAATTATTTGTGTAAACTTGAGGACCAATCTTATACCGTCAATTAGTTTTAATCAATGGTTTTAAATACAAGGATAGTTAGCCTTCGGTGGCAAGGCTTAAGGAGAGGTTTATAAGACCCTACCGTCTAGACTCGAATAAGAGGTAGTGGTCTCGAAAAAGGGCATTTTTCAAGGGGATGAGTGGAGTTGAAAGTGGGAATTGAGGGGGATCGGGAGCCGATGGGAAGGAAGATTGGGGAGAGTTACGTAGGGAAGTGGATGGTATTTCACCAAAGATAGGAGAGAGTGATCGGGCGACGTGGCGTTTAGAACCTCAAAAAGGATTTACGGTTAAGAAGCTAGCTAAGAAGCCTTCTAGAAGACGTGCAAGACTTGACGAATGGAAATGTGGCAGGAACAACGTGGATCAAATCGATTCCAAAAAGGGTATGTATTTTTATTTGGAGACTTACGCTTTGAAGACGCCCAACCCGATCGGTTTTGGATAAGTTGGGGATTGAATTAGATTCTCATAGACGGACCCTACAACAAGCTTTAGGAGGTCAACTAACCCCATAAAATTTTAATTTTTTTTGTTTTAATATGATAAATTTTGTTTGTTTAATTGTATATATTGTTTCAACCCCGAACAAAAATAAGGTTTCTCTCTGCAAAAATTTTAACTTGGTTTAATTGTCAATTTTTTTGCAGAATTAGCTTTTGTTTATGTAAAAAATTACACAACTCGATGTCGTAAGAAACTTGTGTGAGGCTTAACCGTCGAGAGAAAGAAATTACAATCAATGATAAGTGCGGAAAAGTAAAATAAGACAAATAATTTGATGATGCAGGAAAAACCTCACGACGGAGGAAAAAACCTGCGGTCGACCTAAAAGATAAGTCGACAGAGCACTATGTTCACCAATCAGGGGTGATGTCCTTCAGGTATACAGCTTTGGTCGTACGATTACAATTGAGAAAACTATGAAATCGAATGTAAATTACAGATGATTCTCAAGAATAATTGCTATATAACTTGTGAGCTTCGGATAGACTTCGTGTGTTGCAATGCTGGCTTGATTCTTCTTTTATAGTAGCTTGATAATAACGGTCCAACGGTATTGTGGCTCATCAATGATTGAATCGTAACCGTCCAACGTTATTGTCTTTAATTAATGCTTAGAGAGTAACTGTCCAACGGTACTGCTGAGAGTTAATGTCTAGATTGTAACTGCTGCGAGAATCTTGCTTGTAACGGTCGATCTTGATGCTGTCGAACGATACATAACTTACGACTTGCTCATTGTAATGATGGACTTCAACGAGCATATCATAGTACTCAATTTCCGATTTCCTCAAAGGTGGACAATTGTTAGATATGATAATCAGCTTGCCTGCATCAAAGATATAAACTTTGTATGTTTATTCGTTAGTATAGTCGTACGACATTGTAATCATCGTTCGATTTATTCGATGCATATGTTCGATGTTTAATGATCTTAGTTCGATTGTTCTTTTAGGTTTTATCTCAGGACCTTATCTTAATACAGGACTATTGTCCTAACATTTATCTTACGATTATAGTCGGTCGTCGTGCGATTGTAGATTTTTACCCTAACAATTTGCCCCCAAGATTTAGAAAATAATTCTAATTTTATCTAAATCTTTAATTTGCTGGTCAAAGAGTAAAAATACGTTGTCTAACGGTCGAATTAACGTTGCTAATATAGCCGTTATCTAGCCGTTACCCTGGACGCGTGTCTTCTAACGGCTAAATGATGACGCGTGGCACGATTATCTCTGATGACTCATATGATTTAGTTGCTATAAATATAAGTATTCAGATGAATGAAAGATTTTACAAAATCTTCTCTAATTTTCGTTTCGATTCACAAGATCGTAATCCGATTATTTTTGGCAAAGATTTCGTGCGACTAGGCTTTATAAGGTACTCCTTCTTCTCTGTTTCATGCGTCTGAAATCGATAGCATATAAGAATAATAGAGGTTTAGATAATCTTAGGTTCAGTCGTTTGAAAAATAGTTTAGGTCGATCGGAGTTCATTATGTCGAGTGAAGTTAGGAGTTCTATTACAGAAAGTCTAGAAGTAGGAGAGTTGAGGGAACTGGCAGGGCTTCCTGAGGATGCTCTGGTGAGGGTGGCCGGAGAGATCCGTCCGGCGGATGCTCCGAAGGGTTTTTTTTGCTCTTTTCGAGTATCCGTTTAAAGTCGGATTTCGATGGCCATACTCTCCTTTGGCGAGGGCGTTCATGACTCGCTTCGATGTGTCTCCGGGACAGTTGATGCCCCAGTTTTGGCGCGTCGTTCATGTAATCGAACGAGTGACCAGAAATTGGGATCGTCCACCGTTCTCAGTCGACGATCTCCTCTCGGCGTACAATGTGATCCGTTCTCCCTACAACCGTTTTGGGTTGTTTCCAAGGGGAAGAAGCGATGCCATGTTGGTCCATGGTACCCAAGTAAACGATCGAGGATGGAAGGCTAGATACGTCTTTGTCCAAACATCCTCGGTCATAGGCGAGGAATCGTGGGTCGTTCCTGAATGGAACAAAGGCGGTAATATAGCTTACCTTGCTTTTCTTCAGTTTATTTTAAATTATTTTTTGTTTATTAAGTCTTTGTTTTCTTCTTGACAGTGATCGACTTCACGTTTGAGGAGACCACCGAGGCGATCGAACGTTTCTTGAGCTATAGTGTGACCGATCGGAAGTATCGGACGTCAAAAGGAGGTGACGAGAGCGACGTCGAGCCTGAAGTACAAATAATCGAGGAAACAGATATGGAAGGTAGATATCGTACATCAGTATTTTCGCTTATAGTAATTTATTTTGATTCTAACTTCTCTGTTCTGTATAGGCTCAGCTTCCAAGAAGGCGTCAACGATGGAAGCAGCTGCTCGTGCTGCTAAAAGGAAGGCTGCCGCCCAGGAAGGTTTGGTGGCTAAACGTACGAGGTCGTCGTACGTTTCTGTGGATACCCCACCTAAGGATGCCGCACGCAAGGCTGAAGGTGGGATAGAGGCTATTCCTCTTAGCTTTGTTCCTCCTGCAAAGGGAGCGGGTGCGTCGAAGGCTGACAAAGGGAAGGAGAAAGAGGGATCTGGTCTTACGACCATGACAATCCAGATCCCTTCTGACTTCATGGTGGATGATGTGATCAGGACGGCGGCCACTTTTCCAGTCCTTGAGCAGTTTCACGTTCCTGCTCAGAAGGCGCGTATGGAGGAGGCCGACATCGAAGACCTTGATGCCTCCATCGCGGGTATCTCCTTCTTGGTAAGTCCCTGTCGTACGTTTGCTTTCACTTTATTTGTACAGCTTCTTCTAATCTTTTTCTTTTTTCTTTGTATAGGCTTTGCAAACTAGTCTTAGCCTCCATACACGGATGGCTAAGATTAAAGAAGAATTAACGTTGAATCAGAACGACGCTAAGCTAGCCAAGAAGGAGGCCGACAAGGCCAAAAAGAAGCTGACCCAACTGACTGACGAGGTTAATGCTAAGTCGGTCCAGATTGGGGACTTGGAATCCAAGCTGGAACTCAGCGAAGGGTTTCAGGTCCAACAGCGGGAACGGCTGAAATTGGCCTTGGACCATGTGAAGGAGCTGGAGAAGGAGCTGCTGGCCGTTCGACGGGAGAAGGCTGAGAGGGAAGAAACTCTATCGTCCAAGATCCAGGAACTGGAAGATGACGCCGCCTTAGTCCGTGTGGTCGCACGTACTGCGGTTATGCGACGCGTAGCTGCTGGGACCGTGACTTCTCAGATGGCGAAGGACGAGGTGGCATCTTTTGTTCAGGTGATGGGTTCTGAAGACCTTCTCGACGAGGAGGATCTGAAGAACTTGGACGAAGAGGTAGCAGCTGAGGTCAAGGATGCGGGTGTCGAGGAGGAGGTTCCTGAAACCTCTGGATCCGTTCCTGCGCATCCTCAAGAGACTGAAGAGGCCCCTGTCGTAGATCCACCTTCTGTTGATGCTCCTTTAGAATAATTTTCTTTTTGTAATCGTAGAAAATTTTTTGTACTCTGCCGTTTTTAGGCAAGAAATGTTTAATGAATGAAATTTTGTTTGAATATCGTGCGTTTTAACTTATCACTATTGTGTTATTATAACTTATATCACGCGTTTTAGCTCGTATCGTGCGTTTTAGCCTGTATCGTGCGTTATAGCTTTTATTTTTGCATGCGTTTGTTTTAAAGTCCTTAGACTTATTATAGAAACGTTTCTTTTGTACTCATGAGAGTATTCGTGCGACTGGCGAGTTGACTTGCGCTCTTGCGACATAATCGTGCGTTATAGCGGTTTTCTTGCGATCCATGCGATTTTTGTCGTGCGATTCCTGCGATAAGCATGCATTTAAGTCGTGCGATACTTGCGTTAATCGTGCGATCCATGCGATTTATCGTGCGATACCTGCGAAAAAGGATGACTAAGGGGTGGCCGTTGGTTTAGCCAACGGCGCTCCGATGCTTAAGTCAGTAATGGATAAGGAATAAATCGTATGTAAATAGGTTTAGAAATAATACCTTTTGAGGTGATGGGCGTTCCAGCTTCGTGGGATTTCCATACCTTCCATAGTCGTAAGTCTGTATGCTCCATTTCCAATGACTTTGGAAATTATGTAAGGTCCTTCCCATTTGATGGAAAGTTTTCCAGCGTTTGGCTCTTGTGTGTTTTGAAACACATGTCGTAAGACATAATCTCCAACTTGAAAAATTTTTGCCTTTACCTTTTTGTTGAAGTGTCTTTCGACAATTCCTTTCTGTGCAGCCATCGTTCGTAGTGCTTTTTCTCGGAGTTCTTCTAAGGCGTCAAGGTCGTAAGATAAATTTATTGCATTTTGATCATACGTGCGACTTCTGGCAGTTGGTATTTGAGCTTCGATTGGCAAGACTGCTTCGCATCCATATACCAGAGAATATGGAGTTTGTCCAGTTGATGCTCTAGGTGTCGTACGATTTGCCCATAAGACAGATGGCAATTCGTCTACCCATTTTCCTTTTGCTCCTTTCAACCTTTTTCGGATTGAATTGATGATGACTTTGTTGCTCGACTCTGCTAATCCGTTAGATTGTGGATATCTCGGAGTTGAAGTGATTAACTTGATTCCTCGTTTTTCACAGAACGTACGAGTTTTATCACTTATAAATTGTGAGCCGTTGTCGAACATGATTTCAGCTGGTACCCCGAATCTATAAATGATATTTTTCTGAATGAAAGATATGACTTCTTTATCTCGGACCTGTGAGAAAGCACCAGCTTCTATCCATTTCGAGAAGTAATCGGTGAGCACGAGTAGATAGACTTTTTGTCCAGGGGCTGGAGGTAATTTTCCCACGATGTCCATTCCCCATCGCATGAAGGGCCATGGAACTAGAATAGAATGTAAAGGTTCAGATGGTCGATGGACCATACTCGAATGTTTTTGACATGCGTCGCATCGTTGGACGTACGTTATGGCATCCTCTCGTAGAATAGGCCAATAGTAACCTTGTCGTGAGATTCGATTAGCAAGACTTCTGCCCCCTGCGTGATTCCCACATTCTCCGTCGTGCATCTCTTGGAGAATTTGATTGATTCGTACCTTACTTGTGACGCATCGTAGGAGAAGTCCTGTCGTGGATCTTCGATAAAGTTGATCTTCAAAAATTGTATATCTTGAAGCTTTCGACCTTGTCTTTCGAGCTTCCATTTTATCTTCAGGTAGTTGGTCGTGCTTGAGGTAGTTCCATATGTCGAGCGACCAATTGTAAATTTCTTCGTTCATCTGTACTTCATCGTCTGACATAATTTTGGTGTTGTGAGATGAAGTATTGGGATATTTTCCATAAATGGATCATGAAATGCAGATCCCAGATTGGCCAGTGCGTCCGCTTGAATATTTAGATCTCTTGGTATTTGCTCGATCAGGAACTGTTCAAATCGTGCGATTCGATCTTTAACGGCTTTGAGATAACTTATCATTTTTAAGTCTTTTGCTTGAAAATCTCCATTTACTTGGTTTACGACCAGTAAAGAATCGCTTCGAACGTGCAACTGTTTTGCCCCCAGTCTAAGAGCAATATCTAGTCCTGCGATCAAAGCTTCATATTCTGCTTCATTGTTTGTGGCTTTGAATTCGCATCGTACGGAGTACACTATATTTCCCCCTTGTGATGATTTTAAGACAATACCTAACCCACATCCTCGTACGTTCGAGGAACCATCAACGTAGAGTATCCACGGTTTATTGTCTGAAATCATCACAACTTCGTCGCACGTCGTAGGTTCTAGTCCTGGAGAAAATTCTGCCACAAAATCTGCCAATACTTGCGATTTAATTGCCGTCTTGGGTTTGAATTCAATGTCAAACCCACTGAGATAAATGCTCCATTTGGCTAATCGTCCTGTCAATTCTGGCTTTCGAAGCACCGTCTTGAGTGGATAATTGGTCACAACAATGATGTGATGTGACTCGAAGTAATGCCTTAGCTTCTTTGCTGCCGTCATAAGACCTAGTAGCAATTTCTCCATTGATGTGTACCTAGTTTCTGCGTCGAGGAAAGATTTACTGACATAATAAATTGGTTGTTGTCGCTGATCTTCTTCTCGTACGAGTACTGCACTTGTCGCATTTTTGCTCACTGCCAAGTATAATTGTAGACTTTCTCCTTCGACTGGTTTTGTCAGTAGTGGAGGTGATGTCATATATTGCTTCAGTTCTTGCAAAGCTTTCTCATGTTCGTCTGTCCACAAGAAGCCTTGATTCTTTCGTAGGACATTATAGAACAAATGGCATTTATCCGATGATCGTGAAATAAATCGGGTTAAAGCTGCCACTCGTCCTGTTAACTTCTGGACTTCTTTGACATTCCTTGCAGATTGTATCTCGGTGATAGCTTTGACTTGTTCTGGACTTGCTTCGATTCCGCGTTGCGTGACCAAATACCCCAAGAATTTTCCTGCTCGTACTCCGAAGGAACATTTTGTTGGATTGAGCTTCATCTTGTATTGTCGTAGGATATCGAAGGATTGCTTTAAATGTGCGACGTGATCGATCGAACGTTCTGATTTCACAAGCATGTCGTCGATATAAACTTCCATCGTTCGACCAAGATGTTCCTTGAACATCATGTTAACCAATCTTTGATATGTTGATCCTGCATTCTTGAGACCAAATGGCATAACTTTGTAACAGTATATGCCTTTGTCTGTCATGAATGCAGTCTTCTCCTGGTCGTCCGTGTGCATCAATATTTGGTTGTATCCTGAATATGCGTCCATGAATGTTAACAATTCATGTCCTGCTGTCGCATCAACCATGGCGTCGATATGAGGTAAAGGAAAAGGATCTTTTGGACAAGCTTTGTTTAGATCCGTGAAATCAATGCAGACTCGCCATTTTCCGTTCTTCTTTTGTACGACGACTACATTAGCCAACCATTCTGGATATTTGACTTCTCGGATCTTCCCTGTTTTAAGCAGATTATCGACTTCATCGTTGATCACTTTATTTCTTTCAGGCGCAAACTTGCGACGTTTCTGCTTAATTGGCTTGAAAGTAGGATCCACGTTCAATTTATGCGATATAATGCTTGGATCTATTCCCACCATATCTTCGTGCGACCATGCAAAACAGTCTGAATGTTCCTGCAAAAAAGATATAATCGTATTTTTTATGTCAGGGGGGAGCGAGGCTCCTATGAAGACTTTTCGATCAGGATGTTCAGGATCAAGGACGACTTCTTCTAGCCGAAGATCGTCGTTCAATTTCCTCTCATCCTGGCTCTGTAATTGCTAGATGTCCTGCGACTTTGTCTTCATCGTAATCTTGTAACATTCTCGTGCGACTTTGTTCTCACTAGCAATTTCTTGAATTCCCCATGGAGAAGGAAATTTGATCTTCTGATGGTATGTCGAAGGAATTGCTTTCATCTCGTGGATCCATGGTCTTCCAAGAATAACATTGTAAGCTGATTGGCAGTCCACAACATTGAACTTTGTTTGTTTGTTGATGCCTTTGGCGAAGACAGGCAAGATGATTTCTCCGAGAGTGTTCATCGGGTCTCCATTGAATCCAATCAGAGTAGTACTTCGTCGTACGATTTCTGACCGTTCGATTCCCATGACTTTAAGAGTATCTGCAAAAATAACGTTAGTCGAACTACCTCCATCAATCAATATTCTCTTAGTCGAACAGTTTCCGATTGTCAACTGTATGACTAGAGCGTCATGATGTTTATGATGGACCCCTGTGTATCGTCTTGGTCGAACGTGATTGCCATTGCATCGAGCTCTCTTTCTGTCTTTGATTTGGTTTCTCCGGGGATAGGATGTTCGTCTGGACCATCTCGTGCATGTCGCTTTGCAGCTGAATACGTAAGTCCGCAAACTTCTGATCCTCCAGTGATGCAGTTTACGACTTTTGTATGAACCGGTGACGCTGGTCGTCCTTGTTCTTCTGGAATGAGGCCTTTTAGATGCCCCTTAGATTTCAAATATGAAATCTCCTTCTTTAAACTGATGCATTCATCCGTCGTATGACCATGATCGTCGTGGAAGTCGCACCATCTGTTCTGATCTTTGTCCTTGCTTGGTTTATCAGATTTCTTTGGCCATCGTACGTTTGCATCAATCTTTCGTAGCGAATCCACCAAATCTTTTGATGTACCTGCAAAATTGTAAGTAGATAACTCTGGATATCGTATTTTAACAGTACCTTTGCCTGGTCGAGTTTTTGACTCATATCGGGGATTTCCAATCTTGTTTACTCTTTTATGCTTAAAGTCATGTTTTTGAGCACCAAGAGGTTTCTTTTCTGCGGAATGCTTTCGTCGGAAGAGAGCATCATCTTCTATTCTCATGAAAGCTAGTGTTCTAGCCCGTACGTCGTCGAAGTTTTCTGGTGGATATTTCGTCAATTCTAGATATAATCCAGAGGAATCTTCTAATCCACGCTTGTATGCCTCGATTGCGGTTTTCACGTCGCAATTCTTTATTTCAATCATTGCTGCGTTGAATCTGTTGAAGTAATCGCGGATTGTTTCTCCAGATTTCTGTACGATATAGTACAAGTCGCTGGTCTGCTTCTCCATCTTACGACTGCTAGCAAATTGTCGAGTGAATTGGTTCACCAATTCTGCAAATGATCCAATACTCTTTGGCTTTAAGTTGATAAGCCATTGTAATGCTGCTCCTGTTAAAGTTGATCCAAAGCTTTTGCACATGCAAACTTCTTGATATTGCGCCGGTATAGGAACTGTCCACATAAGTTGCTTGTACTGTGCTATATGTTCGACTGGATCTGTGATTCCAGAATATTTTGTTGCGAAAGCTGGGATGGTATATTTCTTGGGAACGTCAACAAGAGCTAATTCATCAATGAACGGTGAAGCCTGAAATCCAGTTTTAGGTTCGACTTCGACGGGTACTGCTGCTCCGGGTAGCTTTGTGAGTAATGCGAACAATTTTTGATTATGTTCTTCTAGGGACTTCAGTCGTACGTTCAGAGGATCTTCAACGTTTATTGGGATTGTTGGAATACAACTAGAAGAGATTCCGGTACTGGGTGGTATTGTCGTATGAATGGTGGAACTAGCAGCTGTGGGTATATGACCAGGAATAGGAATTTGTTGGGATACATTGTTAAAAGGCTCGAACGTGAACATGGGTGCTCCTTGAGGCATAGGAGGTGGACCTCGAGGCATAGGTGGCGGGCCATGAGGTATTGGTGGTGGAACCTGTGGTAAAGATGGTCGTACGTTGTTGTATTGTTGGTTCACAGTTGAAAATGGCATTGAGACATTGAACTGTGGTCGAGGTGGTGGTCTTAGATGTTGAGGAGGATATGGAGGAGGAATAGACATTGGAATAGACATCGATGGTCCTGGCAAAGCTCGAAGACGTTGAATTTCGTTGTTAGCTTCTTGCAATTGTTGTTGGAGTGATGCTATGAATCCGTTATCCATTATCCTGCGCAAATAGCTCAAAGAGAACTCAAAGAAAAGGTTAGTACTAAGGCGCACTTTTCACCGAATGAAATTTTTCTCAAAACGGAGCCCCACGGTGGGCGCCAAACTGTTTATGTAAAAAATTACACAACTCGATGTCGTAAGAAACTTGTGTGAGGCTTAACCGTCGAGAGAAAGAAATTACAATCAATGATAAGTGCGGAAAAGTAAAATAAGACAAATAATTTGATGACGCAGGAAAAACCTCACGACGGAGGAAAAAACCTGCGGTCGACCTAAAAGATAAGTCGACAGAGCACTATGTTCACCAATCAGGGGTGATGTCCTTCAGGTATACAGCTTTGGTCGTACGATTACAATTGAGAAAACTATGAAATCGAATGTAAATTACAGATGATTCTCAAGAATAATTGCTATATAACTTGTGAGCTTCGGATAGACTTCGTGTGTTGCAATGCTGGCTTGATTCTTCTTTTATAGTAGCTTGATAATAACGGTCCAACGGTATTGTGGCTCATCAATGATTGAATCGTAACCGTCCAACGTTATTGTCTTTAATTAATGCTTAGAGAGTAACTGTCCAACGGTACTGCTGAGAGTTAATGTCTAGATTGTAACTGTTGCGAGAATCTTGCTTGTAACGGTCGATCTTGATGCTGTCGAACGATACATAACTTACGACTTGCTCATTGTAATGATGGACTTCAACGAGCATAGCATAGTACTCAATTTCCGATTTCCTCAAAGGTGGACAATTGTTAGATATGATAATCAGCTTGCCTGCATCAAAGATATAAACTTTGTATGTTTATTCGTTAGTATAGTCGTACGACATTGTAATCATCGTTCGATTTATTCGATGCATATGTTCGATGTTTAATGATCTTAGTTCGATTGTTCTTTTAGGTTTTATCTCAGGACCTTATCTTAATACAGGACTATTGTCCTAACATTTATCTTACGATTATAGTCGGTCGTCGTGCGATTGTAGATTTTTACCCTAACAGCTTTTATATTAATCTTTAGGGTAATGATTTATTAGTTGAGGTATAATTGTTAACTATTTGTAATTGTTAGTTGTTAGGGTTGATTAGGTGAGGCGTTTTAGTAGAGAATTGACCATGTACATCTCGATGCATCTTATCTTGGTACATCTCATTCTACTGTTCATCCACTTCTAACCCAACAAGTGATAACCACTTCCCACGCTTATCATGTTAACCTAACTTTTTATTCGAACCCACCCTATTAGTTGATGCATAATTGTTAATTCTTAAATTGTCTATTAGTTGATGTCTAATTATTATATACTAGATTTTATCCCGTGTCATACACGGGATAATTTAAAAAAAAGTTAATTCATAACAGAAAACTAATATTACAAATATGATTGCTTAATTTTAAATTATGTTTACTAGTATTATATCCAATAAGGGATTGAACTGATAATGTAAATTGCGTCTAAGTTCATGTTTTGACGGGAAAATGCAGAAATCAGCTCACCAAAAAACGACACATGTCATGTTAGTTACTTTTTTATTATATATAGATAAGTTAGTAAAAGTTTGAAAACCTGTAAATTATATAAAGTGTGAAATAGAGTTACTTTTTCATTCTATGACTTAATTTTAAAATTTCGAATTCAAAATTCCTGAATTAAATTTGAAATTTAGAACCGTTTTAACAAATTCAATAAAATCAGAAAACTAATTTATTTTACCTATTTTATTATAATGGATTATTTAGCTGACTAAAGATGATAAGGTAGCTAACGAATAAATTATGTTTGCTAAAAAATAATTTTATAGGTGTGTAGAATGATCAAAAAGAGTAACTGATAAGGTAGTTAATAAATAAATTATGTTTGCTAAAAACTAATTTTATGGGTGTGTAAAATGATCAAGAAGAACCAACGAACGTCTAGCCCAGCGGTGGTAGGTATCATCCTTGCGCTTGCCTTGAAAGATAGATTTGCGCGGGTTAGAGCCCCGCTCGATACAAAAAAAAGGCCAAAGGCCTTATAGACCTCTTCTGCGGTATCCAGCTCCTGACCGGTCTTCGGGTCGGTTCAGGGGCGAGTCCACGGGTTGGCCTTCGGGTCGGCTCATGGGCGCGGGGGATTAGTCGGTGCCCGTATGGATCCGGATACCCCCGGAACGTGTTTGTGAGTTAAAATGTCGTTCAAAAAAAATGATCAAGAAGAGTATCATGTAGTATAATTATTAATATTAATGAGTATAATTGAAATAAGTACAAAATTTTACGGAAACGTTACTCTAACTAACGTTTCAATAAGGTAGTTTATGATCCATTCAAACATTTAGGGGTCGTTTACTTGACGCTTACCCGGTAAATGCCTATCGGGTCAATTTACCTTACGAGACAAACATGAAAATGACTAGAATCTTACCTGGTAAGAATGATAGTATGAACCAAGAGTCTTGCCTGGTAAGTGAGATCGACAACTCTTACCCGGTAAGAGCTTACCGGCCAAATTGTTGCGTACGATCATGTTTTGAGAGACTAAAATATTGTTCGACATGGTAGTGATAGTGTTCAATTTTACTGGTAAGCACTTACCTGATAAGTGTTCAAGTAAACGGCCCCTTAGTATCTTATAAGTTAGTTTATCAATTGGCTTATAAGCTTTGCTTATTTTGCCAAACAAAGCCTAAGTAAATCATAAAACTGAAATAATAATGGAGGGCATTTTACACAAATGATAAGATTATGAAAATGACATTTTGATTAAAATATAAAACTATAAAATTTATATTGAGGAACACACTTTTAAAAAGTAACATGTATTATTTAGATACATTAAATTTTAGATAGCACATGGTTGTTGAGAGAGATAGAGTTAGAATAGTTAGAATAGTTTAATATTTAAATTAAAGTTGAATATTTTTAAAATTTGAATTAAAATTTAAATATTTGAATATTGTTTAAAGTGACACGTGTCAACAATGACACGTATGTATGACATGTGTCAAGAACTGACACGTAGGCGAGAATGAATGTAGACCATACAAGTGTCCAGGTACGTGTTTTGGCGGGAAAAATCAGAAACTAGCTCACCAGAGCACGACACATGTCAGGCCAGTTACTCTTTTATTATATATAGATTTGATAATGGTTTATTATTTCGGTATGAAAAATGATTTTTTAAAGTACCAATATCTAAAATCGTCGATACCTGTAATTATAATTCTTTTGATATCCTTCGACTAGCTCTATTTATTTGATGCCAAAAAATTCCATTAAAAAGAAGGAAAATATTGAGTATGACCTCAACAAATACTAATCTTGCTAATTATATGATCATGAACTTAATTCCGACCCCATCACTGAATTTTCTAGATCTGCCTCTGGTCTTTGTCCAAGATGTGGGAAATCAACTTGGATGCAAAAAATTCATTCGAAGAAATTGTGGATGCCGAAAACCAAAGAGGGAATCGCACAAAAGGGATGAGGAGGTGGGTTGCAGTGGTTTAGAGTTTCCTATACTTTATTTTGGCAAATAGAAATAAAAGCACTTTTGAAAATGGGTGGATTTGTTTTTGGAGTATCAACTGAAATCGTTTGACTAGGTTGCAAATCGAGATAGGGATCTTAAGGTGGAAAGTGAGAACGTGCTTCGACGCGTCGTCTTCGGAAGTGGTTGGGTGATGATCCGTATGGTGCGTAAAGAGAGGACGTGGGTCATTTTCAGAAGGTCGGGATGAGGAACTGTTCTGTCTTAGTCTACGACAGCACTATGAATCTCGCAAGTGGTGCGATTTTATGTGTTTGATTGGTACTTTACTTTCGTTATCAATATATTTTTTATTGCTCTATTTTTTGTGTTTAGTTTCGTATAAACCAGGGTTTCTTATTTCGTTTAAAAGGTTTGGTTGTCGATAAAAAAGAAGATATTTGCAAGCAATTCTTATCAGTGTTTTAAAAACCGGTTGAACCGGGAACCGCTGAAATGATCGGTTCGATTGTGACCAATTTTATGGCGTTTTAAGAACCGAATTGAACCGGCTGGTTTAATGGTTAAACCAATCAACCGGTAGATCGAACCGGTAAAAAACCGGTTGACACGTTTAAAAAAAAAATTTGCGTGTAAAACTTGTTAATATTATTATTTTAATGTTTTTTGATTAATGTAAAACTTATTGTAAAGTATATTTTTAGGCTTTGTTTGGCAAGCATAAGCTAGCTGATAAGCTAGCTTATAAGCTAGTCCATCCAAACATGTACCAGGAAGCTAGCTTATCAGCTAGCTTTTTGAAACGCTACTTTGAGTAGCTTATGAGGAGCTTATTGTAGCTTTTTCCAATTATACCCTTATTAATACTAATTATTAAATTCAAATATACCCTTTTTGGTCATTTTACATACTCATAAGCTAGTTTTTGCCAAACATAATTTGTTCAACAGCTAGCTTATCAGCTACTAGCAAGCTTATCAATCAACAGCTAGCTTATCAGCTATCCGCTAGCTTATCAGCTACCAGCTAGCTTATAAGCTACGCTTGCCAAACATAGCCTTAATGTTTTTTAACTTGTAGATATCAATTGTTGGTTTTATAAATATATTAACGTAAGAAAATTGAAAAAACATAAAAATGCTCGGTCGAACCGTAAACCGATCATCACACCGGTTCAACTAAAAACCCGGTTTTTAAAACATTGATTCTTATGCTATCGCGAGTTCGCGACTATTTGATGAGCTTTTATTATTTAAGTAAATTTAAAAAAAAAACATTGCACATCAAAATGCATTTTAAAATGGAGTAAATATATTAAAAAAATAAATGAAAATATATTGCGCTTTGAATTTGAGCTGAATTTATTTTGCATTTCGATTGTAAAAGCAAATAAGCAATCGCGTAGTTTCCATGCAGATCTGGATCCTAGGCTCTCATCTGTGACTCGACTAATTCAGGGGCAAATCCATAGAAAAATAATGATTATTATATATTTTTAAGACATTTTTCTATTTTTGGTTTTAATAAACTAATATTCTTTGCGTAAAAATATAATTTTATTTAGCATATAAATATAATAAAATAAAATTTTATAAATAATCAAATTTCGGAAATGCTTTTAGGCCTTTGGTAGCACAACCCATAGGTCTACAAATTAAAGTTCAAGCTGCCACATCAACGTCATATCAGTTTTACCCACAAGCCCAAAATAATAGTACCTCTATACATAAGCCCGAATACCCTCTCTCTCTCTCTCTCTCTCTCTCTCTTATATATATATATATATATATAGGGTTAAGTTCAAATGTGAACGACTTTTTCATTGCGAACGTGAGGACAGCTGAGAGTGCGCCACGTGGCATATGCAGTTTGACTAATTATGTATTACGCAGTCTGCATAATACATGATTGTGGACGCGATCACAGAGGATTGACACGATTCATGGGAGGTGGAGATTATTAAAGGAGGAAACCCGGTCAAAGCCACATTTATTGACCGGATGAGTGGCTGAGATTCGTTCTCATGTTCACAACCAAATTGAGTTCACATTTGAACTTTCCTCTACATATAGATATATACATACATAGGGGTGGGTTCAAATGTGAACCACTTTTTGGTTGTGAACGTGAGTACAGCCGAGAGCGCAACACGTGGCGGATGACTAGGCGCCACGTCAGGTCCACGGCAGATGACTAGGCGCGATTCATGGAAGGGCATTGAATTAAAGGGGGGGACCACACTCAAAGCCGCCTTTATTGACTAGTCTCCGCTACGTGTCGCGCTCTTAGCTGTCCTCACGTTCACAACCAAAAAGTGGTTCACATTTGAACTTTCCTCTACATACATATATATATATATATATAGAGAGAGAGAGAGAGAGAGAGAGAGAGAGAGAAAAGTTCAAATACAAACCATTTTTTGGTTGTGAACATGAAGACAGCCCAGAGCGCGACATGTAGCAAAAATTCAGACTAACATGCGCGACTTAAGCCCGCGACTTAGTGTTATTCATAATGAATAACGCTATATTCATAATGAATAAGGCTAAGTCGCGGGCTTTATGCACATAAGTCGCGCGTGTCAGTCTGAATTTTTTGCGACTAAGCTTTATTCATACTGAATAGCCCTTTATTCGGTCTGAATAATAGTGTTATTCATTATGAATAAAGCTTAGTCACAGAAAATTCAAACTGACACGTGGCGCGCTCTGGGCTGTCCTCACGTTCATAGCCAAAAAGTGGTTTGTATTTGAACCCACCCCTATATATATAACCAATGTCAACTTCAAATTTAGTTCGAGCAGTTTAAGTTATTACGTTTTAACGTGTTTTAAGTATGTGATGATATTTGTATGTTGATAACAGAGATGAGTTTCATTGTGCATTTGAGTTACAGGAGTTCAACGATTATCTTGTTTATTAGGTGGATAATAGTTGTTCTTAATTATGAAGTTTAAATAGTTTTAAATTTGCATGTTAGTTTGTATAACGATAAATCGTAAACTAAGATATAAATGTTGACCAATGTCCCACATCGAACACAAAGTGAACTTGTAATGTGCTTATAAGGGTTCTGGGCTACTCCACTCATAGCCAATTGGTTTTAAGCTGGAACCCCACAAACTTACATGGTATCAGAGCAAGGTTCACCCGTGGTTGGTCAAAAAGCCGCACGGACTCCACGTAACCCAAAAAGTATCCACGTGTTAGGCAGAAAAAACGCCACACGTGAGGGGGCGTGTTGAGCAATGTCCCACATCGGACACAAAGTGAACTAGTAATGTGCTTATAAGGGTCCTGGGCTACTCTACTCATAGCCAATTGGTTTTGAGTTGGAACCCCACAAACTTACAATAAAAAGTTACGTTTTTGTAAAATTTAATAAACGATATATGTTAAAACTTTTCTATAAACCATAGGGTTTATAACTTGTCAGGGTAACTAACTATTCGATTTGTACAAATGTTACCATTAAACTATTTTTTGTATTCAATAGACCATTGAACTCTTTTTTTATGTACACATAATACCATTATGACCGGGAATAGCCGGTTTTGAGGTGGATCTGTACACATTATACCATTGAACTATTTTTTTTGTAAACATTATACCATTGAACTATTATTTTTTGTACACATTATACCATTAACCTTTGATATGTTTACAAAAAAGGTGGCAATTCCTTAAAAATAAGAGTCAACCCGGTCAGGTAATCCTCTTCGTTGCTCTCTGTCTCGATGGAACCCATGACGGACTCCACCGGAGAACTCAGATCCAACCCGAACCCGTAAAACCTAGTGGAAGAGCCCTTGTTGTTGTTGGTGGTGGGTTTTTCCTTTTCGAGCAAGAAGTCCATGAGTATTTCTTCGTCGTTAAGGAACTCCGGTGAAGAAATGGGTTTTAGTATGCGAAGGAGAAATGGAGAGTGGTGTTTGGAGGAAGGTGGTGGTGGTGGTGGTGGTGGTGGTGGTGGTGGTGATTGTGTCTTGAAGAAGAATAAGAAAATGCCTAGTCATTACCACCTTTTTTGTAAACATATCAAAGGTTAATGGTATAATGTGTATAAAAAATAATAGTTCAATGGTATAACGTATACAAAAAAAAATAGTTCAATGGTATAATGTGTACATATTCACGTCAAAACCGCTATTCCCGGTCATATGGTATTATGTGTACAAAAAAAAGTTCAATGGTCTATTGAGTACAAAAAATAGTTTAATGGTAACATTTGTACAAATCGAATAGTTAGTTACCCTTACAAGTAATAAACCCTAATTCATATACTATTTTAGAAAGATCAAAGGAATATTAATATGTTCCCCTGTCGTTGATTCACCTTACAAAAAGGAAAAAGGGTGGTCTTATTCACATATTTTTTTTTTGTTTATTTTAATATTTGAAATGTTTTATTTAATTAAATCATAAAAGTTAAAACATATGTATAGTCTACTAAAAAATTCTTTATTTCTTTGAAAACCAACTACTAGATTTTTTGAAAACCAACGAACGAAAAATAAACAACTAAATCACTTTCTGCGAAGCATGGAAATAAGACTCAAAGAGTCAACGCAAACACTCTTTTGACAACCAAATAACAATACCATCAAAACTAAACAAAATAACAAAATAAATAAAACAAAGCTAAAAAATCACCAAAATGCCTAGTAACTTGGAAATCTACGGTTAATTAAGGCCATCATTTATGGGACGGTATGGGGACCGGTACCCTCCTTACTGCCGGTGCACACCATTGTGGGTGACCGGTATGGGGACCGGTACCCTCCCCTTCGATATCACCACACCGGTCTCTTCTCTCTCTCTATCTTTTTTTTTTCTTTTTTTTAATCAATTAATTAATGAGGGGTATGAGGGGTACCATATTGGATGAAATGTATGGAGTTGGTAGGGTAGTTGTAAAGCTGATGTGGCAACAGGTATGAAGGGTATGACAGGTACCATAAAGGATGGCCTAAGAAAACAAAAGAAAAAGAAAATTGCCAAATTACATACTAGGCAATAACACATCAAATCGGACAATAGCTTCCAGAAGCATAAATTTGGCCTGAAATAGAACATAATAATATCTACAAGCAACTTAAAATAAAGCAATACCGATAGCAACAGATGAAAAACACTAAAATATCTTAAGATCTATTGAATAAACTTGTATAAAGTATCGTTGAAATTCTTAAATTACAATTGTTATGATAAATAGAAGATTAAAATAATGAAAACCAAAAAACAAGAAATCTAGTTGTTTTTGTTATTGTATCTTTAATTATTGACATGGACGGACTTGCCATGGTGGCCATGGTGGCACAAGCTACCGTCTAATTTGTGCATCGAAGGGTAAAACTTTTGAATTTTATGAAGGTGCAACCGTATTATTTCAGAGGGTGTCACCGTATCGTTTTCAAAACTTGAAAGTGTGCACCTAAAAACCAAAAATTTAATTCGGAATCAACAAAAAAACCCAAAAACTTCCCTCGGAATCAACCAAAAAACCCAAAAATTCTCTCGAAATCAACCAAAAATCCTAAAAAATCTTTCGAGATTAAACACAAAACCTAAAATTTCTCTCAAAATCAACTATAAAACCCAAAAATTATTTCGTAGTCAATCAAACAACCCAAAAAAACTTTGATTCAATAAAAAAGAATAAAAAAAGTCCATCGAAATCAACCAAAAAGTCGAAAGAAAAAAATTTCTCGAAATCAACCAAAAACTTATTATATGGTGCCACCGTTTGAAAACCTAAATGAAATAAATTAATATATAAATAGATAGTTGATAAATTTTTAATTTGTTTTTATTTTGCCATTAAATCTCTACCGTCGACATTCTACAATTTTTTTATGTATTTGGTCACTTGGTTTCCACTTACTTCTAATTTAATAATAATATTCGTTGACGGTGTCACGTGATGTGCAGGTGACATTTGTTGATTGGTGGTTTTAAGTTTTAACATTTATTGACCGCAAAACCATTTAATTGTATTCCTTTCCAATTGAATCCCACCGGTTTAAATAGAGTTATTCTTCACTTTTCTTAAAACTCTCATACTATGTATGGTTAATTTCTTTATTAAGTAGTATATAAGTTAAGTTGTTTTGTTTGAATGAATTAAGTTAAATTTGTTTGATTATAATGTTATAAATAGTTTAATAATAAAATTAATTATCTTATTCATTAGTTTATACTAAATATTGGTAAAACTGATTATTAGATAAGCTTAATTATTCTACCCGTAATATATTATTTTAGGGGGTGCTTGGTTCATTTTAAGGAATGAGAATGAAAATGAAAATGGGAATGCAAGAGAATGGGAATGAAAATAAGCATTGTATTGATGTTGTTTGGTTAACCTACTATAATCAATGAAAAATAGTTTCATATTAAAAAAATATTTTCCTCCATTTGAAAATGCAAAAGATGTTTCATTTAGCATCAAAAGATGGAATGATATATGGAAAAAAGAACTAAGTAGAAACAAAATTTTCATTCCCCTCAATTTGGTCAGGAATGGAAATTAATGGATCTGCAGGAATGATTCCATTATATAATGTCAGACCAAGCAACAGTTTTCATTATCATTTCCATTCCTTACCCTGCAATACCCCCAACCAAGCGCCCCCTTATTATTACTATTAATTCCTATTGATATATTTTGTTATTACTATTATTATCAGAGCATACACACACTATATAACTACATATCTCCATTTCGATGAATCTACTATATGTCTGGATTGATGACGAGAGGGACATGAAAGTTGTCATATAATCATCGCATGATCACGATCAAGACCTTCTTCCAGGCATACATAAACGCATTGTTGGTTATTGTGTTTTCCTTTTCTATCGGTTTGTATAAGAGCTTATTAAAATATTGATGACGGACAAAGTAAATATTTCATTCACACAACCCAATGGTGGTGGTTGTTGTGTTCAAGACCTGTGGCAAGTAGTGGATGATCTTACTAAGCAGATTCAAGATAACCACAACATCAATTACGAAACTATTAATTACGATCATAGGTAGTGTAAACATCCACGAAAAGTGTGATAGTAACCAATGTCTTAGTATGTGCATAATTGTTGTTTCTGAATTAATTTACCGGGTAACTCACAACGCCACAAAAGTAGAAGTGCTCAATTAAAAGGCATGTACCTTGATTACAGACGATTACCATTGCAAGAACATACTCTCCTAGGCCCTCACTGGTCACTTAAAGCTACCAAAAAGTACATACAAAGCCATATCCAATTGGCCGATCAAAAGGTCCAACAACCAGTCAACCATGGTTGATACAAGGGTGCACACAAGACTAAAGCTGACAAACTAAGCAAGCCAGTTGAACTCTCTAACAACTTAGAGGCACCTCAAACTAAGATTTCCACTTGAATTCGAATGTTAACCTTTAAGTAGAACAGGTTGGCACTTTGGTATTGAAGTTCTTGTAGTTGTATCTTCTACTTATAAGGTATATAAAGGGTAAATAAGGATAACGTTTGTTTACTATTTATCACTATATGCTCATCTAAACAAGATCAATATGATACATTATTTACAAACATGATACATCAATACCAAAGATAAATAAGAAGTGATTCATGAATAGCGAAGGTTTTGGATTAGTATTCTCGAATTTGGATATTGAGATAAAAAGTACTATATGAATGTATAACACATTCACTTTAGAAATAAAGTTACATATTCTACAAAAACATACAGATATTTGAACACAATCTGAACGTTCAAATAATCAATTTTGTAGCCTTTTACTTGATGTAATGATCAAAATAAATCTCATTTAATGTATATGTTTATATTCCATACCCATGATAACCAAGTTTTTAGCCTATATAAAATAGGTTAATTTTGATGTGACATTTTTAGGATGAAATATATATAAAACAAAAATAATTGAAAATGAGATAAAAATAGCTAGTTACACCAAGTAAGAACTAAGAAATTTTGGTTTCGTTTTTGTATATGTTGGCTTCTTTAAAATGATAATGAAGAATTAGATTTTAGGTTTGTAATTTAAAAATAATTAACATTTGACTTTCAAAATCAATATATATTTTAATATATAAGGCAGAAAATTATACATTTTGTTTAAAGAGTCGGTGTTATAAAGGAATTCACATAACTTGAAATACATAAAATATTATAAAATTTACATCTAAAAATAGACATTTATTCTAAAATAACTAACATTTTACTGATTGAATGTCAACATAGAAGTAAGTCTTCGGCTATTACCGTGGCATACCTCACAAGATAAAATTCGTGTTAAGTATGTAGCGGCATGCATTTAAAACATTTTTCTAATTCTTTTGACCTCTACTTTTTGACATATAGATATTTTCTTATATGTTTAATATAAATACATTAATTGTCAATCATCAAAAGTAACAAGATTGCATAAGGTAGAATTTATAAACCTTGCTTTTTCATAAAGGCCTTCATCAATCATCATTCAAGCTACATTGCATTTCTCCTTTTTTATGAAAAAGTATTAGATTAGTAAAAAATTCAAAGAGTGAAATATGTCAAATGAACTATAATCTAAAAGTTCGGCAAATAAATTCTATCATTTGGACATTTTAAAGGCAACATTGAAATTTGTGGATTCACCCAAGGAATGAATATGCTTTCTGCTAAAGAAAAATTAGAATGAAACAATAATAGAATGAAGGGAATGAAATTTTAATCCTCAATTTATCATTAATCGTAAATTCTTTATATACAGATGAGGTACAAATAGATGGATACGAGATATTTCAATTTTTATGTAACTCTAAATATCTATCTCTATCGTTAGATGATGACACACTTATTCTACAAAACATTCTTTATATTTGGGTGATTTTTGATAGAATTAAATTAAAGCTATCTAACTAAACAGAGGTAAGGAATTTGCTAAAAGAAATTGACAGTTAAAATTCTATAGAATGTCGGTATAAACAATAAAGGGTTTATGACTTATTTGGGTAACCAAGTATTCCATTTGTACTAATATTACCATCAAACTATTTTTTGTACTCA
Organism: Centaurea solstitialis; assembly: GCA_030169165.1. Taxonomy (NCBI): domain Eukaryota; kingdom Viridiplantae; phylum Streptophyta; class Magnoliopsida; order Asterales; family Asteraceae; genus Centaurea; species Centaurea solstitialis. Next base: position 60,935,906 of record CM058045.1, on the reverse strand, counting down.
ATATACCATTGAACTCTTTTTTTTGTACTCATAATACCATTATTAGTGGTAATAGCCCGTTTTTTTCTTACGTGGCATTTAAAATTATTAAAAAAAATGCTTATGTGGATATGACGTGTGTTCCACGTGGATCTGACGTGTGTTTTTGACTTTTTATGAGTATTATGAGTATAAAAAGTCAATGGTGTTAGCTTAGGTTCATATTTGGGCCTGGCCCGTTTGCTTTTAGGGTTTGCTTGTGCTAGGGTTTTCTTTGGCTTTTTTATAGGCCGCTCTCGCTTCTTTGTAATTCACGCTTTCTTTCTAATAATACATACACTTTTGGCTCTCAATCTTCATGGTATCAGAGCTGAAGTATTGATCCAATCTTTGATGCTCATAGACGACGTTGTAGCAAGCACCGGTTTTGCTGGTAATTTCGTTCATGTTTTCTCGTTTCGTCTGATTTGTTGTCTTTCGTCTCGTTTCGTTTGATTTCGTTTCGTCTGATTTGGGGCTGTTCGTTGTTTATTGGGGCTATTCATTGTTCATTAGTATTGGATTGATTTTCTATCGAAACCATGGCTCCCAAAGATGATTCTCTTCAGTCTATTAGCACTCAATTAGATGGTAAAAATTATTCGTATTGGAGTTATGTCATGAAAAAAATTTTGAGGGGTAAAAATATGTGGGGTTATGTCACTGGTACAAGTAGTAAACCGACAGATGAGAAGGCTACAAATTATTTGTCGTTGGTGGATTCTTGGGAAACTGATAACTCTAAAGTTATCACTTGGATTAATAACTCTGTGGTACAATCCATTGGGACTCAATTAGCCAAGTATGATACGGCTAAAGAAGTCTAGGATCATTTAGAAAGATTGTACACTCAATCAAACTTTGCAAAACAATATCAGTTAGAAACTGATATTCGTGCCCTTCGACATAATGAGTTGAGTATTCAGAAATTCTATGCTGCTATGTCCGACTTGTGGGATCAGTTGGCTCTTACTGAATCTGCAGAATTGAAAGCTTTTAAGCCTTATATTTTTAGAAGGGAAGAGCAACGCTTGGTTCAGTTCTTGATGGCGTTACGTTCTGATTTTGAAGGATTACGTGGCACAATCCTTCATCGTACTCCTCTTCCCACAGTTGATTCGGTTGTTGATACGGTAATTATCATACATAAAAAGCGTAACAAGTTTTAACCTCTAATGCCTAGCCACTGTCTTACCACATATACAGGCAAGCGTACCTGATCGTGAGTAATATAGTGTAGGAAAGTCCAGGTATCGTATCTACCACTGGGAACGGTCAAGTTATCGTAGATTAAAGTCTGGATTAGTTTAATCTACCTAAAGCTTTGGGGGGGTTATGAAAAAGGTTTTAATAATTAAAAAGACACTAAATTAACTACGAACTAAGAAAAACAATTAAAAGACTGATTAAAGATTATATGAAGGAAAAACAGTAGTACTTATCATGGTAAGGTGAATCCCCAAAATGGATGATATGAAAAAGGCCAAAGGTTTGGTTGTTTTGACTATTGTAGGAATTTAAGTCTAAGACACCCTAACATGCGATGACTATGGTTATTGACTAGGACACGGTCCTCCTAATCCCAATACTAAATCATTTGGTCCACAATCTAGAGTCGGTTTATCAGTCCTAATTAATATTGCATGGTTTTTCTACTATCTGGTCACTCTTGGTCCAAGTAACTCCTTAACACAACTCTGTTGGTCCAAGGTCAGGCTAAGGTAGGTTGTTTATCCTCTCGGAGTCTATCTGTTTTGGTCCAACAAATACACCCAACCAAATGAATTCAAATCACCAAACAATATAAATCAGAAAAGAACATAACACACATTCAATTAATCAAAACAAACCAATAATCATTAATCACAAAATTATCATCCACAATGGTTCATCGACCATGACAAGTACCACTATTAAAAACTACTCACTAAGCATAACGAAAACAGAAGCAATAATAGACATCGACATGATACCGACAATACAACGACGGATGATCGAAGATCGACTCCCGCAGCGTATCTGTTGAGTTTGAAAAATATCATTGTTGAGGTTACCACTGCTGATTATCACTGCTGGAAGATTACCACTGCTAGCTTTGGGATTACTACTGATGAAGAGGTGATTTGAAGATACCACTACTAGTATGTGTGTTAACACTGAAGAACAACTTACCACTGCTAGTACAAGAGTTGTCACTGCTAGTACAAGAGTTGTCACTGCTAGTACAAGTTACCACTGCCAGAACAAAGTTACCACTGCTGTTGAAGATTATCACTGTTTTTGTTCTGCCACTGCTGAGAAGATGAAGATAAGAAAAGAATTCTGTTGGAGAAGATATGGGATAGATACGAGTAGCTTGGAGATTATTTAGAGTAGATTTACTTTCCTTATTGTAATCTGTAACTTGTATAAATAGCTGGTAGGTTCTTCATTGTTCAGAACGAGTTTTTCATAAGTTTTTGTTTAGAATTAGAAGCCTCAAGATTATTCTTGAATCCCTGCACTAGAGAAGTTGTGCACGTCTGTTTGAGCCTGTTCAAGCAGATTGGGGCTTTGGTTGTAATCATTAAACTTGTGATTTAATACACAAAACTGTTTTGCAATTTAGTGTTTCAATTCAATCAAAGTGTTATTCCGCAAACTTCTTTGATTTGAGTTTTCTGTTCTTGATATATTGATATATATTCGATCCTGTTAAGTGGTATCAGAGCTTGTGAGATATAGAAAACAATTAAACAATGGATACCTAGGAAACTGTCTTGGTCTCTAAGGTTCCCATGCTCAAACCCAATGAGTTTGACATGTGGAAAATCAGGATCCGTCAATACATGCTTCTCACAGACTATGGTATGTGGGAGGTTGTTGAAAACGGACCTGGCACTGATGAAGTTGTTGCTGAAGGAGGTGCAAGACCCCCACCCAGATCTGATGCTGACAGAAAAAGAAGGCAAACTGAGATGAAAGCATTAAGTACTTTGCTGTTGGCTATTCCCAATGAATACCAACATCAATTCAGTACATATACAGATGCCAAATCTCTCTGGACTGCACTTGAAAAGAGGTTCTCAGGAACCAAAAGCACAAAGAGGAACCAGAAGGCCATTCTAAAGCAACAATATGAGAACTTCACATCCCTGAAGAATGAATCTATGACTCAAACCTTTGATAGATTCAACAAGCTTATTGGAGAACTTGCAACTGTAGATGTGAAGATGGACAAAGATGATGTGAATAGAAAGTTCCTCAGATCTCTTGGAGAGGAATGGACTATGTACACTGTTTCTTTCAGACAAGGAGATGATCTTGAAGATAAAGAACTGGAAGATCTATACAATGATCTAAGGATCTTTGAAGCAGAAATGGAGAAGAAGAAAAGACCCATTGGATACTCTCACAATGCTACACTACTTTCCTCTGAAAACGCTAGTTCTTTTAATACCACTGCTTTTAATAATACCACTGCTACTTATAATATTGCTGCTAATGAAACTGTTTCTAATTCATCTCAGGAAACCAATGAAGATATCATTCTGGAAGCTTTCTTAGCAAGTCATGTCAAATCATCATTGATCAATGATGATTTGGATCAAATCAATGCAGATGATCTTGAAGAGATAGACATAAAGTGGCAGATGGCTATGCTGACCCTGAGGATGAAAAGGTTTATCAGGAGAACTGGGAGAAACAACTTTGATGTCAAAAGAGGAGATAAGGCTGGCTTTGATAAGTCAAAAGTCAGATGCTACAAGTGTAATGAGCCAGGGCACTTTGCTAGAGAATGTAAAGGTGGAACCACAAACCATCAGAACACTGGAAGTGGTTCTTCTCAAGCCCCAAGATTCAACAACAGGGGAAGCAACACAAATCCTAGTTCATCACAAGCACTTGTTTCACAGGAAGGACAAGGATTTGATTGGAGTGACCATGCTGAAGAAGCAGTCCAAAATCAAGCACTCATGGCTGACATCAAGGAGTCTGACATCCCCACTGAGGTATCTTCTAAACTTTGTTCTGATTCTTGTTTAGAAACTGTGAAAAAGTATAGGGATCATAATCAGACCATGAGTGATAGTATTAAAAGGATGGAGAGAGAAAGAAGAGAGTATGTTAAGATCATTGACAATCTGGAGGATCAAATAAAGGCCTACAAAGCCAATGAACTTCAGTTTGAATATGACCATAACTACTGGAAGTGGGAAAAGAAGGAACTTGAGAGAAAATAGTCAAAAGAAAAGGAGGAATTGGAGAGTGCTAGGAAAGAATTGTCCAAAGCCAAAGAAGACCTAGATAAATTTTCAAAGTCCTCTAAGGCTTTAGAGTCAATTATTAGAGCACAAGTGACTGATGACTTAAAACGGGGAATAGGATACAATAGTACTCCTCCTCCTTACAATCAGAACTACATTCCTCCCACAACTGACCTTCTTGAGAGTCTAGACAGAGGTGAGTTGAAAGAAGGTTTGGATAGGATAGATCCAGTTGACTCAGAGGAGGAATCTGATATGAAAAGCACTTCTGAGACCATTCCTGATGAAAACCATCTTCTCACCAATGAGAAAGGTGGTATGCCATTTGTTCCTAGCATAAAGATAGAGACCACTAGGAAAGATAAAGGGAAATCTGTCATTTCATCAGAAAAGAGTAAGGAGAAAAAGAATGAGACAACCAGGAAAGAAAGTAGGAAGGACCACTATACTCAAAGGACTGTAATTGATCCTGGTACTTCCTCACAGTCTCAAAACAAATATCATCCAAGAGGGAACAAAAGGAACTGGAATAACCATTGGGCACAATGTCATGGTGTTGATCTGAGCAAGATAAACAGACCAAAACCATGCTTTATTTGTTGTAAGACAAATCATCTAGCAAGAGACTGTTATTTTAATCCAATTAATTAAAGAAACAGTTTTCAAGCTAGAAGATTTGTACCTACACACAAAAAGGTTGTTCCTAAACAAAACAGATCTAGTCAACCTAAAAGAAGAGTTCAAAAGAAAAGGGTTGAAAAGAAATCTGTTAAGTTGGTTACTAAATGGGTACCAAAAGCTTCACTCAGTAATACTACTGCTTCTACAAGCAATGGTAATAACAGTGTTGCTTCTGATAGCAGTGGTAACAACTTTAATAGTGTGAAAGTTAACACTGCTGCTAGCAATAACAGCAGTGGAAACTCAAACACCGTTACCACTGAAGTGTCTTCATTAAGAAAACCCATTATAACCAAATATTCCAGTCATGAGATCCCAAATATAGATTATCTTCTGAAGCTCAACAGATTGACAGAGGTCAATTATGTTAATGATAAAGGAGAACCCAAGACCATATTGGCTTGGGTTCCCTCAAAACACTAATTGTTTCATCTTATGTGCAGGGCAACCAAGGAAGAAGGAGTAGTCTTTGGCATGTGGATAGTGGTTGCTCTAGGCACATGACGGGTATCATGTCTTTACTTGAAGACTTTAAAAAGTTTGAAGGTGGACATGTTGCCTTTGGGGATAATCCAACTGGAGGTAAGATTAGTGGTAAAGGTAAGGTATCAAAAGGTAAGATGACCTTTGATGATGTTTATTATGTGGAGCAGTTGAGATACAACTTGCTAAGTGTATCCCAAGTTTGTGACAAGAAGTATGGTGTATTCTTCACTGATACTGAATGCCTCATACTTGCTCCTGGTTTCAAGATAGTTGAGAGTCAAGTAATGCTTAGGACTCCCAGGAAAGATAATGTTTACTGTTTGGACATTGAAGATGCTTCCTCTTTATCATCCTTAAACTGTTTATTTTCAAAAGCATCTGTGAGTGAATCATCACTGTGGCATAGGAGGATGTGCCACATGAACTTTAAAAACATGAATTTACTTGTCAAAAACAACCTTGTAAGAGGTTTGCCTGCAAAAGAGTTTTCATGTGATGATCACTGTGTAGCATACCTCAAAGGCAAGCAACACAAAAACTCACACAAGTCCAAAGAAGTAAACACTATCTCATCACCTTTACAATTATTGCACATGGATCTTTTTGGTCCTACCAATGTGATGAGTATAGGCAAGAAATCCTATTGTCTTGTGATAGTTGATGATTATTCTAGGTTTACTTGGGTTTACTTTCTAAGAACAAAGGATGAGACAAGTGGACTGATCAAACCCTTTGTAACTAGAGTGGAAAACAAGACAAACCTTAGGGTAAAAGTAATTAGATCAGACAATGGAACTGAGTTCAAGAATGCTGATTTGAATAGCTTTTGTGAGGAAAAAGGTATTGAGAGACAATACAGTGCTCCTAGAACTCCTCAACAGAATGGTGTTGCTGAGAGGAGAAATAGGACACTAATTGAGGCTGCAAGAACTATGTTGGCTGACTCTAAACTTCCAATCACTTTCTGGGCAGAAGCAGTTAACACTGCTTGTTATGTCCAAAACAGAGTTCTTGTAGTCAAATCAAAAGGCAAGACACCCTATGAACTTTTTGAGAAAAAGAAACCCTTTATAGGATTTTTAAAACCATTTGGGTGTCCTTGCACAATTCTTGATACCAAAACTCACTTAGGCAAATTTGAAAGCAAATCTGATGATGGATTTCTTGTAGGATACTCTTCTCAGAGCAAAGCACTTAGAGTTTTTAATAGTTCTACAAGGATCATAGAAGAAAGTGACAATGTCAAATGCAATGAGAACACTCCTAATATACCTGGAAGTGGTCCCAATTGGTTATTTGACATTGATTCACTAACTAACTCTTTGAATATGAGCTATACAGTGAATACAGGTTCAGGTACAGAGCAAGTACAAGAAACAAGTCCTACATTTGTTATGTTTCCCATGCCTTTTGTGGATTCAAATGATGCTAGTGCTACTGTTGAATCAACTTCAGATGATCAAACAGAACCTGGGTCTGAGAAGAGTGATGAGCAACCAAATGTGGAATCTTCTGAGACTACTGATGAAATTCCTGTTTTAGAAGAGGGACCTCAATGGGATCAAGAACCAGAAGTGAATGATTCAAATCTAGGGGTGGATCTGCCTGAAGAACCCTTGCATCTTACAAGAATCCAGAAGAATCATCCACCTACTCTGGTAATAGGAGACATTCAGTCTCCTATGATTACAAGGAAGCAAAGCAAATCCCTTCCCAATCCACACTTGAGCATGATTTCTGTTTTCCTCTCACAAACAGAACCCAAGAAAGCCCATGATGCAATGAAGGACCCAAGTTGGATTGAGGCAATGCAAGAAGAACTATTGCAGTTTGTCCTACAGCATGTATGGGATCTGGTGGATCTCCCAAAAGGACATAGAGTGATTGGCACTAAATGGATTTTCAGAAACAAGACTGATGAGAGAGGAATTGTGATCAAGAACAAAGCCAGATTGGTAGCACAGGGGTATACTCAAGAGGAAGGAATAGACTATGATGATGTATTTGCACCTGTTGCCAGAATTGAAGCCATCAGGCTATTCTTGGCCTTTGCATCTTACAAAGGATTCAAAGTCTATCAGATGGATGTCAAGAGTGCCTTTCTTTATGGCACTATAGATGAAGAGGTGTATGTCAGTCAACCACTAGGGTTTGAAGATCCCAAATACCCTGATAAAGTTTACAAGTTGAGGAAAGCACTGTATGGTCTTCATCAAGCACCTAGGGCTTGGTATGATACCTTGTCCTCCTACTTGTTGGAAAACAAATTTGAAAGAGGAGTCATTGATAAGACCTTGTTCATCAAAAGAACAAAGACTGATATGCTTCTAGTGCAGATCTATGTAGATGATATCATCTTTGGATCTACAAAGGATGATATTTGCAAGGAGTTTGAGGAACTGATGCATAAGAAATTTAAGATGAGTTCTATGGGAGAGCTAACCTTCTTTCTTGGTTTACAGGTCAAGCAGAAGACTGATGAGATATTCATCAATCAGTCCAAATATGTTGCATCCATGCTTCAAAAGTTTGGAATGAATGATGCAAAGCCAGCAAGCACTCGAATGGAAACACACAAACACCTCACTGCAGATGTTGAGGGGGAGGAAGTTGATGTTCATCATTACAGATCCATGATTGGATCATTAATGTATCTTACAGCTTCTAGACCTAATATTATGTTTGCTGTTTGTGTTTGTGCTAGATATCAGGTTAGGCCCAAGGAGTCTCATCTCCATGCAGTCAAAAGGATCTTCAAATATCTTAAGGGCCAACCAAGATTGGGATTGTGATATCCCAATGATTCTTCATTTGACTTAGTGGCCTACACAGATAGTGACTATGGAGGAGCAAATCTAGATAGAAAATCTACATCAGGAGGATGTCAATTTTTGGGAGGAAGATTGGTCTCATGGCAATGCAAGAAACAGACCAGTGTTTCACAATCAACAACAGAGGCTGAATACATAGCTGCATCTCAATGTTGTTCTCAAGTTCTATGGATTCAGAATCAAATGCAGGACTATGGTCTTTCTTTCTTTTGCAGACACCAATCTACATTGACAATAACAGTGCTATTAGCATTGTTAATAATCCAGTCAAGCACTCCAAGACCAAACATATAGAGATCAAGTACCACTTTATTAGAGATTGTAATGAAAAGAAGTTAATTCAAGTTCTGAAAGTCCACACTGATGATCAATATGCAGACCTGTTCACAAAAGCATTTGATGTAGGCAGGTTCACATTTTTGGTTACAGGTGTTGGAATGATGAACTCTGAATAACCCTTCTTCTTATTACACTTTTATTTGTACTATCTCTGTATATTTTCTTCCTTTTTAGTTTATTTTGTTTCTAAGTTTGTATGATAATAAGTTTGTGAATGTTGCAGATACATGGTGAAGTCCTTGGATTGCTTAAAAGACGCAGGGTGATGTTACCACTGCTTAGTTGTAGTTCCTTCCACTAGCAGTGTCTCTATCGCAAAACATAGTTTTCATCACTAAGTCTTTACCACTGCTCATGTTACACATTACCACCGCTAGCACATTCGCACATTACCACCGCTAGCATAATCGGACATCACCACCGCCAGCATATTTACCCCTGCTTGTATATTGTTACCACTGATGTTTTACACTTAAGTTTTTACCATCTATGGTCAGTCTCTGATTGTTACTCCGGCGATTATCAGACAACACCTTGGTCTACAGGATGAGTCAGGTACCACTATGATCTCTACTTCCACCATCATGGATGCTTTTGTTAGAATGGGGTATACAGGCTCTCGCACTTCTTTAAAATACCTTAAGGGTAAATTTTGCCCTCAGTGGAGGTTCTTTGTGCATACCCTTTTACACTGTTTTTCTAAGAAAACCACCAGTTTTGGTGAGTTTAGTAGCACCATTGCTTCTGCTTTGGTCTGCTTGGCCACCAATCAGGTGTTTAACTTCTCACAAATGATTTTTGATGATCTTGTATACAATCTTGAAAACATCAATAATGACAAAGTAAAATCTTTTTATATGTTTCCAAGATTTGTGCAAGAAGTAATTACTAAGGAATTGACGACTGTACCCATGGATGGAGACACTTATCAGAGTCATGCTCTTGGTAACAAAGTGTTTTCAAACATGAAGAGACCTGCTACAGGCTCTAATGAGACATTCACCCCATTGTTCTCTACAATGATGAGGGTGAACCACCCACAAGGTGAGGCATCAGGCTTGCAGCCCTCACAATCAAGCATTCCCACTGATGACCTACCCACACCTATCACTGATACCATTCCTCAGTCCCTTGACACAACCCCCACCCCTACACTCAAAAAGTATAACAGAAAGAACAGGGGAGCTCCTTCCTCCTCTGGTTCTATGCCCAATCAGCCTTTAAACCATCAGTTGGAGCACTCTCCTTCTGAAAATATCCAAAGGGACACCCCTGGAGTGCTGCCCCACTCAAGTATAAAGAAGGTGCCCTCTAAGGAGATGGAAGGGCATGTGGTTGGTAAGGCTCAAACTACTGAAGACTAATGTCAAAAAGCTCAAAGATCCAGTAATAGAGGTAAACACTCCTAAACCTGGTGAGGGCAGTTTTTCACACAAAGAATTGATGGAAAATTTCAAAGCCATTGCCAAGGATTTGAAAGCTTATGAAAGGAACTTTCATATCCATGATGAGAAGCACAAGTCCCATGAAGAGAGGTTGGATCTGTTGGAAGAGCTGGTTGATGTACAGAATCAACTTATCAAGGATAAGGATGCAATGATGGAGGAATTGCTCAACAAGCTCAAGTCTCAAGGTGCTCTAGTTGCCTCAATGCGCTTGAAGATTGCAGCTCTTAACAAGAGATACTCCACTTTGGTCTCATTCACAAAGGGGGAGAGGAGATCTAAAGTTAAGGGGGAGTCTAAGAAGAAACCAAAGCCTGTTGATGAAACTGAGGTTGTGAATGAACCTGCAGTTGAGATGGAGACAGAAGCTAAGGGGGAGGTACAGAAGGAAGTTGGTACAGGGGCTGAAATGAGGATGAAGTTACAATTGCTAAGCTACTCTTGAATCTACATAAGGTTACTCCACCAACCAAGGGTGTAGTTATCAAAGAACCTGAAGTAACAAAGAAGAAAACTGAAGTCCTTGTTGATCCAAAAGATAAAGGAAAGGAGAAGATTGCAGAAGAATCTGTGGATAAATCTGATGATGATGAGGAGATGGGATTCAAGCCAGTAATGGATCCTGTAACTGAAGCCATTCTTTCTGATGAACTGATTCAACAGGTTGAAGAAGAAGAAGAAAAGAAAAGAAAAGAAGAATTGGCAAGGATTGCTGAGAGAGACAGAGTTGAGGCTGAAAGAATGCAAGAGGAATGGAATAAAGAGGAACTTGAAGTAGTAAAGAAGAAGCCTGTCAAAAGGACTACAAGGAAATCAACTCCAAAGGCTGTGACAGAAAAGAGGAGGATAATGGTGAGATATCTGTCTGGTGCTCTTGGAAAGCTAGTTCAGTATTTTGCCAAGTGGGATCTGGAAAAGATTGAAAACAAGTATAATGTCACAAGAGAGGCTATGCACTTGGAAGCAATGGAGGAACAACAAGTTGAAGTAGAAGATGTGGCCTTGGTTCAAAGAAAGAGAAAGAGAGATCAGATTGAACAACAGGTTACCACTGAAGGTAATCCTGAGGATAATGTGGAGATGACTAAGGAAACTGTGGCTGATTCTGATCAGCAAGTTGTCCAAGTGATTGAGAAGAAGGATGTGGAACAAGATGAGAAAGAGGATGAGAAAGAGGCTGAGAAAGAGAAGAAAGAGGCTGAGAAAGAGAAGAAAGAGGCTGAGAAAGTCGAGAAAATCACTACTCCTGAACAAAGAGGCAAAGAGGTTGAAATTGCTGAATCTCCTAAGCCAAAGAGAAAGAAATCAATTGCCAAGAAGGGGAAGAAGACCAAAGAGGTTGAAGAAATTTCTAATGTTTCTATGTGGATATTCTTTGAAAACAATCAGATTGATTATTTCAAGGTGTTCAGAAGTGATGGAACCAATGAGGTTTTTGCTAGCATCCTTGGGATTTTCAGAAAACTGTCAAGAGCTGATCTGAAAAAGATGTATGAGATTGCTTGTACTAAGGAGATTGAAGACGTTGAGGAAGCCAGATTACTTGTTGAAGATCTGAAGATGATGTTTGCTTTCTCAAAGACAAAGGCAGAGCTGAAGAACAAAGGAAAAAGGGATCAGAATGATAGTGTTGGTGAAGGAAAAGTTATCTCTTGGAACACCTATGACAATAGGGTGTTCTAAGTGAACTTTAAGAAAGGAAGGATGAGCTACTTTCTAGTAGATAAAAGATATGATTCTGAACCTATTATGATCAACAGCATGATAGAGGTGAAGGAGAAAGAAGAAAATTTGTCAGATCTGGATAAGGAGTTGATAGAAAGGTTGAAAGAACAATTGTTGGAGGTGAATGAGAGGTATTTTGATGTGAAGATGATTGAGCAGAAACCTAAGAGAGTCACAGGTTGGGGTGTTGACCAAGATCTAAAGTATGTGATAAGGATGGATGATGGTTCAGAACTCTGTGATTCTGATTGGATAAAGATCTTAGAAGAGTGTACAAGAAAAAATCTGCAGGAGATGTATGATTTTAGATGCAAAGTGATTGATGTAGCTATGGGTGAAAGAGCTAATTCTGAGAGGACTGAAAAGAAGAAAGTTGCACTAGAATGTTTGTATTGGTTGTTTGAACCATTCAGACTTCTAGAGTGGAGATGGTACGAAAAGTGCAAAGTGTACAGTCTGAGAATCAATGATGGTGACATGGAGTATTATCTGGAGGAATGTGAAACTGATGTACTTGATATACAAAGACTGCAGTGCATGATGAATGTAAAACTGAGTACAAGTGGTGAACCTACAAAAGCTGCAAGACTGCTGGTGAAGAAGATAAAGACTTACTTGAAGATCAGACTCACAAACTTAGCTCCTCATGTTGAGAAGTTAAGTTAGGGGGAGATTGTTGAGTCTGAAAAATATCACTGTTGAGGTTACCACTGCTGATTATCACTGCTGGAAGATTACCACTGCTAGCTTTGGGATTACTACTGCTGAAGAGGTGATTTGAAGATACCACTGCTAGTATGTGTGTTAACACTGAAGAACAACTTACCACTGCTAGTACAAGAGTTGTCACTGCTAGTACAAGTTACCACTGCCAGAACAAAGTTACCACTGCTGTTGAAGATTATCACTGTTTCTGTTCTGCCACTGCTGAGAAGATGAAGATAAGGAAAGAATTCTGTTGGAGAAGATATGGGATAGATACGAGTATCTTGGAGATTATTTAGAGTAGATTTACTTTCCTTATTGTAATCTGTAACTTGTATAAATAGCTGCTAGGTTCTTCATTGTTCAGAACGAGTTTTTCATAAGTTTTTGTTTAGAATTAGAAGCCTCAAGATTATTCTTGAATCCCTGCACTAGAGAAGTTGTGCACGTCTGTTTGAGCCTGTTCAAGCAGATTGGGGCTTTGGTTGTAATCATTAAACTTGTGATTCAATACACAAAACTGTTTTGCAATTTATTGTTTCAATTCAATCAAAGTGTTATTCCGCAAACTTCTTTGATTTGAGTTTTCTGTTCTTGATATATTGATATATATTCGATCCTGTCAGTATCGGCACCACTCGGACTCTCACTCTCGTTTCTGCCTCGTAACCCGTACCGAAAATCATGCTTTGAACTGAAGGAGGAGGCTGGTATTTAAAAGAAAACGTCCAGGGGTCATCTGGCGATCGCTAGACTGCGGGTTTGGCGGCACCAAACACTTAGGTCAACTCTGGTCTTCATCTTTGTCGAATCTGGCGGCGCCAGATTGTGAACTTCGCGAACGCCAAACAACTACTGTATTGGACTTGTGCATTTTTCATGTTTTCTCGTCTTTTTCGTACTTTTCCGTTTCACGGCCTCCAAATCCTACATAAACATTAATAAGCTCATTTAGTGAGTGAAATGATCAGAAATGGGTGAGAAATGGGGTAAAGTCATACAATTAAGCTCAACCAAAACATGTATAATTTTGGTCTTATCAAAATCCCCACACTTAAGCTTTGATTGTCCTCAATCAAAAGACTGAAAGATAAGAAAGATAACTCCAAAATTATCTCCACCCAAGATCATTCAAGAAAACAAAGCATACTTACATAATCGAACACATAAACAAGACTCATCAAGCAATCGGATACCAAGATCAACCTTTTACCCTCATAAAGTATGAATAATCATATGATGTGTATCTCTCAGGGGTAAAAGTGTATATGTAAGTGATCACACCAATACTCTACTAATTCCCGCATGTATAAACTTGTCACCAAATCTAATCTCCACCACTGAGAAGTTGTCAACCGTCAAGAGGACTTTAGGGTTGTAACGTTAGGCTAAGGGTTAAGGGTAGGATAAAGGGTATATAAGTGACTAAGGGTTTTGCAACAAAAACTTGAAAACTTAATCAGTAATGATCCAAACAGTGAAGCAACCTGACTTTCAAACAATGAACTCTTGGGATGAGCATTTTCTCTCTTTCTTTTAGAATTGGCCTAAGCCTATGGCTTATTTGGGGCACAAATTCTTTTTCAATCTTTTCAGCTCTCATTCTTTTCTTTTTGTATTCTCGACTCTTTTGATATTTCTTTTCTTTTCTGAGTCTCAAATATTTTCCTCTTTCTCTTTTTTTTTCAGAGCAGCAACTATGTTGCTTTTGGGCTCTTTTTAATCTCAATCCCATAAAAACTGTCAGATATGAAAAATTGGATCAAAACATCTCAAGAATCAAATTTGAGTCACGGCCAAAAGATAGATAAAACAATTAGGCTCAAGGATAAAGTGTATAGTGGGTAAAGAAATGAAAAGGCTAAGGCTTCAAAATGATTTCAAGGGATAAAGTGTTAAAAGGTGAACACTTTTCAATCAAAGGCTAGGCAAATCAGACAATCTTATGATGAGATCATCTGACGAAGGCTAAAAGGGATAGAAACGAAGGCCTCTATCAGTGCAATGGTGATAAATACTTCTCTTATGTGGTCTCGACAAGCATTCAAATGACAAGTTCTACCTTGGGCCAAAGTCGGTATTCCTCACAGAATAAATAACAATTAAGGTTCAAACTCTCAAAGGAATTGGGTGAGGCACTCATGGTAATCAGTATTCCAAGGCATTCTTTTACTCAACTAATCCTATTCAGTATTCTCCTATGCAAGCAACTCAGTCTCAAAACAATCTCAGATTTCGAAAAAAATTGGGGTCAAATCTCAAAGCTTTCAAAAATTTGAAAAACGACACACCATAAAGCAAAAAGTGAACCCATTTAAACAGATAAGTCTACATAACCCCCTCCCCACACTTAAAATTTGCAGTGTCCTCAATGCAACAATCAAAACAATTATGGAGTAACTGGGAAAAAGAGAGACTTCCCGGGTTATGTGACGAAATCTGTTCTGATCTGAGAGAGTGGTCCGAAAATCGTGCTCGATTCAAGATCATAGGTCGTTGTATCAACAAAAAGAAAAAGAAAAAGTAAAAACGAACTAGCAAAAATAAACCAAACCAAACTATTAATAACTACTTAAAGTCCTAAACAAACCAACAGAAATAAAAATTGTTCAAACAAACCAAACACAACCACACAGTTTAAAGTTCAAAGTAGAGTACAACCCAATCGAATCAAATAAAACCGCTTAGTTACGGTTTTCAAAAGCCCATTCATCGTAGGTGGAGTAACCAGCAGGACCATCATCACTATCACGCCACACGGGATGGGGTTCGAGAGGAGCTGACGGAGCATGTCCCACGCTCTCAAAGTACTCGCTCATCGACGCCGTGACCCAAGACAACTCCCGCCGAACACCATACATGTCATACGAAATCCGATCCAATCTCTCCATCATCTCGTGATGCTCTACTCCCATCTATTCCGATAGTCCTTGAATAGCTTCATGAATAGATCCCGATCCTTGTTGATTTGCCGGTGGAGGGTTGCTCGATTGCCCCGGGAAGGTTGGTTGAGGCGGTGAAGTAGCCATGCCAATCGGCCCTTCATTGGGGGTAGCATCCCCAATCCATACAAAAGTACCCCTCTGAGGTCCCGGTGCAAGTAATTTCATAGAACGAAAGTGGACCTTATCGAGAAATCCCATAGGAGACAACTTGGTGAGAGTTTCACAAACATCCGTATAAGAGTTCCCAACTTCTCCGCTATAACCGTAATGAAATGTCCCCCACAAAGGCCCGTTCCGACCCTATCATGCACCTTGCCGGCGCTTTGGAACATTTTTGCCATCACATAAGAAAGATTGGTTATTGCATTCCGATTAACCAATCGCGAAAGAAGCCAAAGATCCCCTTCCGGTATTTTTTCCTTGATAGCTTTCCGGTAAGCAAAAGAGTGAACGAGCATCCGATGAAGAAGTCGATGCTCGGGTAGAGTGATAGAACTTTCCTTGGTGTTGGACTGTAGATACGGTCCCGATCCAATGGTAGCCCAAAAATCCGTGCCCACAAACTCGGCACTAGGCTCACAAGCGCCGGTTAAGAAATAGTGAGAAAAGTATTCGGACCTCGACTGAGCCGCCGTGAAAAGTCCGAGCAATACTCCAAAACGCGGTAGTGTGATCCCATACCATTCTCCAAGCAAACGGAATCGTATACAAGGGCCATCGATTCTATCTTCCTCATATCCCTCCACATCGAAGCTAAATGTAGCCAAAAATTCCAACACAAGCTCATAGTAGATCGGCTCGTGGGTTTTTAGTGCTTTCTCCCAATCGTTGCTCACAAAACGAAGAACACCAAAGTGATCGCGGTACTCTCTCCTCAAGAGGCTTGAAAGCCTATCCCCAAATCCAATTTCCTCGACAAAGTGCAATTCAACAATCGAGCCAATTTCAACCTCCCGCTTTTTCAAGCGATCAAGCTCAATCATCAACGACATCTTTTCGCTACGCAAGATGTTATCGGAATCAAAAGACAAGCATAGGTGGTCTTGTACATTGCGAGAAGATGAAGCTCTCTACAAACAAATCATATACATTAATCAACACAAAAATCATAACCTCTCCTCCCCACACTTGAGTTGAAACATATCACAACATTTATAGAACTAAACTCAAGTGTGTACATCTAGGCAGATCAAAGCAATAAACATCCCCCTCCTAACATTAAAGACATTCATTCCCAAGAAATCCCCTTTTTAAGGATCATACAAGTTTAAACAACTAGGGCTTGTAGGGATCTTTCAAATTAGAGCAAATAGAGGAGAAATACATACCTTTGACGCCATGGATTCGCAGAATAGGAAGAGATTTGCAGAGAAAAACAAAAGGGAGGAGGAGAAATACTGAAAATAGGGTTTTTTAGAAAACAATTTAAACCCTCTCGTTTCGAACTTCGCGTCGCAAAGTTGGAGACTTCGCGTCGCCAAGTTGTAACAGACACACTATTTTCGAATTTCTCCTCGCGAGCTTACCTTGCACACTCACTTCGCGGCACGAAATTTGAAATTTCGCGATCGCGAAGTGGCCTCTGTTTGGCCTTTGCTGAAATTTGATTGAGTTGCAATTTCCTTTGACTAATGCTTCAAAATTGATTAGAACATAAACAAAAAAAATAACTAAGAAAAACACGGGTTGCCTCCCGAGAAGCGCTTGTTTTTGTAACAAGTCGCGAGCCTGACTCGGGGGACCAACTAAGTAATTGGCTCTTCAGAAAGAAAACAGACCTCGCCATTTCTGACAGAGTCGTTTTCATTGTAAAGTTTTAGTCTATGGCCATTTACCTTAAATGATCCTCTTTCGGTCATTATGTCCACATATCCCGAGGGATAAGCTTTTAGGATGACATATGGACCTATCCAACGTGACTTTAACTTATCGGGGGAAAATTTAAAGCGAGTTTGATACATTAATACCTTGTCCCCCTCCTTGAACACCTTCACTTCCTTTAGATGCGCATCATGCCATTTCTTTCGCTGTCCCTTGTAAATCTTCGAGTTCTCATAAGCGAGAGATCTAAGCTCTTCCAATTCGTTCAAGCTTATCAATCTTTCTCTTCCACTTGCAATGTCATCCAGGTGAACTTTCTTTAGTGCCCACAGTGCTTTGTATTCGAACTCGAATGGAAGGTGACACGCTTTCCCATAAAGCATTCGATAAGGAGTGCTTCCAATTGGTGTTTTGCGACCATATCTTCGGGTTGTTATCGATCGTTTTTTCCAAGATTCATTTCAACGCCCTGTTGGTATTTTCCGCTTGTCCATTGGCTTGCGGATGGTAGGCGGTCGAGAATCGATGATGCACTCCATACCTTTTTAAGGTCTTCTCCAATAGATAATTTGCAAAATGAGTTCCTCTATCACTGATGATCGCCTTTGGACATCCGTACCTACATACAAGAGATTTCACGAAGTCAACAACTACTTTGGCATCATTTGTAGGTGAAGCCTTAGCTTCGGCCCATTTTGAAACATAATCAACCGCCACAAGGATGTATTTGTTGCCTTTGGAGTCGGGAAAAGGTCCCATGAAATCGATTCCCCAAACATCAAACACTTCACTAACGGAGATGCTCTGTTGGGGCATCTCATATTTCTTTGTGATGTTGCCTACCCTTTGACAGGCGTCACAAGATTTTATCAAGGTGTGAGCATCTTTAAAGATTGTAGGCCAATAAAATCCGGATTTGAGGACTTTTCTAGCTGTCAGATTGGCTCCAAAATGGCCTCCCGTGGGGCCTTTGTGACAGTTAGTGAAAATATCCCAAGCGGCAGGACCGGAGACACATCGACGGTGTATCCTATCAGGTCCTATTCTGAACAGATAAGGTTTAGACCAAAAATAATACTTTAAGTCCGAGAAAAACTTACCTTTTTGTTGATGAGTCATACCTTGGACAAGAACACCAGCGGCCAGATAGTTTGCAAAATCTGCATACCAAGTTATAGGGTCCTCTCCTATGGTCTTAATCATATTGAGGCTCTCATCGGGGAATTTATCCCTGATGACTTCTATGCCTCCGGAATCCATGTATGGATTTTCCAGGCGAGATAAATGATCGGCAACTAAATTTTCAGCACCTCTCTTATCTCTTATCTCTTATCTCTATATCAAACTCTTGCAACAGAAGTATCCATCGTATGAGTCTGGGCTTAGCATCAGGCTTAGCAAAGAGATATTTAAGGGCGGAGTGATCCGTGTATACTATGATTTTGGACAACACAAGATAAGACCTGAACTTTTCAATGGCAAAAACTACCGCTAGAAGCTCTTTTTCCGTCGTGGTGTAGTTTTCTTGGGCGTCGTTAAGAGTTCGACTTGCATAACAAATCGGTTGGAAATGATTGTTTTTACGCTGCCCAAGAAGTGCACCAACGGCGTAATCGCTTGCATCACACATAATCTCAAAAGGTTGATCCCAATCAGGTGGAACCATAATAGGGGCATTAGTCAAATGTCGTTTCAAAGTTTCAAATGCAGAGATGCACTTCTCATCAAAAATGAAAGGTGCATATTTTTCAAGAAGTTTAGTTAGAGGTCGGGATATTTTTGAAAAATCCTGTATAAATCTCCTGTAAAACCCGGCATGACCTAGGAAACTTCTGACCCCTTTTATGTTTGTAGGTGGAGGAAGCTTCGATATGGTGTCTATCTTAGCTTTATCCACTTCCAAACCATCTTTTGAGATTTTGTGTCCAAGAACTATACCTTCTCTTACCATAAAGTGGCACTTTTCCCAGTTGAGCACCAGATGAGACTCCTCGCATCGAGCTAACACCCTGTCTAGACTGCTTAGACAATCATCAAAAGAGTTACCGAAAACAGAGAAATCATCCATAAGGACCTCCATACAATTCTCTATCATGTCCTGGAAAATGGCCGTCATGCATCGCTGAAATGTGGCGGGTGCATTGCAAAACCCAAAAGGCATACGTCTATAGGCGAATGTTCCAAAGGGACAGGTAAAGGTTGTCTTCTCTTGGTCCTCATGATCAATGCGTATTTGGAAGTATCCCGAAAATCCATCTAGGAAGCAATAGTACTCATTTCCCGCCAATCGTTCAAGCATTTGATCAATGAAGGGTAAGGGGAAATGGTCTTTTCTAGTGGCATCGTTAAGCTTCCTATAGTCTATGCAAACTCTCCACCCGGTGACAGTACGGGTGGGAACTAACTCATTGTTATCATTTGTGACAACTGTGAGTCCTCCCTTTTTGGGAACTACTTGAACAGGGCTTACCCAAGGGCTATCAGAAATGGGGTAGATGATCCCAGTATCAAGCAGTTTGATAACCTCCTTTTTCACAACTTCTTGCATTTTCGGATTAAGACTTCTTTGTTTTTGCACACATGGTTTAAAATTATCTTCCATTAAGATTTTGTGTGTACAAAATGAAGGGCTTATTCCGGGAATGTCCGAAATTTTCCAAGCTAAAGCCTTTTTGTGTCTTTTCAAAACCTCAATAAGTCTATCTTTTTCATTGGCTGTTAGCAAGGAAGAAATAATTACCGGGAGAGAACTGTTACCTTCAAGAAATTGGTATTCGAGGTGCTCGGGTAGGTCCTTTAACTCTAAATCCGGTGGTTCCTCCAAAGAGGTTTTCACTTTAACTTTGTCTTCATGCTTTAGCTCCTCGAATTCCTCTTTTTCGTCCTCCACGGTGTTCTCCCATATTTTCTCAATAACGAGGCTTTCTTCCAATTCACCTGATTCAAAAAGATGATCATTAAGTTCTGCCTCAAATGGTTCAGTGAAGTCATCCATACTGTCTAGATTGTTTATAGATTCACTATAGTCTGGAATCCCATCAATGGATAGTGTGATTCGGTCTTCACCAATTCCTAGACTAAGTTCTCTCTCGGCAACATGAATAATGGCACTGGCCGTGTTGAGGAATGGACGACCAAGGATTAGAGGTACTTTAACCTCGTCCTTTATGTCCAAGATCACAAAGTCAACGGGGAAATCAAATCTGTCTACCCGAACTATGACATCCTCAGCTATTCCTACAGGGTATTTTATGGATCTATCAGCTAGTTGGATGGTCATTCTTGTGCTTTTCAGATCATTTAATCCCAGTTTTTGGTAAAAGGATAATGGCATTAGGTTTATACTGACTCCTAGGTCTGCTAGGGATCTACATGAAACATTTTTACCAAAATAACAAGGGATAACGAAACTCCCTGGATCGCCCTTTTTGAGGGTGTCTGAAAGTGTGGCTGAGCATTCGGCATTAAGAAAGGCTATTTCTTCTGGTCCCATCCTTGCTTTATTAGCCACCAACTCTTTGAGAAATCTTGCGTAACTCGGCACACCTGCAATTAAGTCCACAAGAGGCACATTAATATCCACGCGTTTAATCAGATCAATAAACTTACGATACTGGGCCTCTTTCTTTTCTTTCCGCAGTCGTACAGGATATGTTACTCGTGTAGGCACATGTGGTGTTGCAGATTCCCTTGGTCTGACTGCTTCTTCCCTAACCTCTTTTGTTGGTCGTGATGGTAATTCGACCTCCGGTTCAACAACCTGCATATTAGGAATTTGGTTAGTTTGAGGCATAGGTGGTCCTACAACTACCTTACCTCCTCTCGTGGTTGTGAACACTTCAGTCTGTGCTTCCGCCTCCATATGAGGAAATGTTTCCTTGACGTCTCGGAGGAATTGATCTGTGCCTCGATGTAATCCTGCAATAAAATTTACAAACCCCTGCATTTTCTGTTCGGCATCCGCACCCATCTTTCCTTGTTCTTGGGAGAATTGATGGAACAATTGTTCGATGACCCCGCCATATGGCTTTGAAAGAGGGTTTGGCGTCTCAGTGGAGTCCTCAGTTGCATGGATGTGCTCGTCGGATGATGACACTACATTTAGATGCGCTGGTTGGGTCTCCTCTCGTTCCTCGTCGGTAGACCAATCCAGATAGTGTGCTTCCATGTCGTCCAAGAGTTTACGCGCTTCTTTTACTGATTTATACGGAAAAATACCTCCACAAGATGAATCCAACCTTAACCGAGAATCGTTAGTCAATCCAGCATAAAAAAACATTTATCATTTCCCTATCATCAATACCATGGTTCGGAAAGACTAAGAATAAACCCTTATACCTTCCCCAAGCTTTCACAAGGCTATCTTTTCCTTGTTTAAAGTTTCGAATTTCAGCTCTTATTTTGTTAGCCCTGGAAATGGGAAAGTACCTTGACAAAAAGGCAGATTTCAAATCATCCCAGGTTGTGATGGATCCCGGGAGCAGTTTTTTAAACCAGTCTTTTGCCTTATTTGTCAAAGTAAAGGGAAATACTCGAAGTTTTACCTCATCCTCCTTGGTGTTGACTAGATCACAGATGTCCTCGAATGCTTCAAGGTGTTGGTAAGGGTTTCCGCTTGGTTCTCCGTCAAATGAAATGGTGTTGATCATTTTGATCAGCCCTTTATTAATTTCCACCATTTTACCATCTGTCTTCTTGATTGCGGATCTTGGGGTAAACTGTACCTCAGATTGCTTATCCCACATGGGTTGATCGTCTACCATCCTGACAACTCAACAAACGATTACGGGCAACTTGCGGGAAACAAAGAGATAAAATAAAATAAAAATAACGAACTAAACTAGAAAGCGAAAAACTTGCAAGGGAAAGAATCCCTCACAAGGATCGATTAACAAAACTAATAAAGACTAAAATCTAACAACTACCGTTCCCCGGCAACGGCGCCAAAAACTTGATGCGGTAATTATCATACATAAAAAGCGTAACAAGTTTTAACCTCTAATGCCTAGCCACTGTCTTACCACATATACAGGCAAGCGTACTTGATCGTGAGTAATATAGTGTAGGAAAGTCCAGGTATCGTATCTACCACTGGGAACGGTCAAGTTATCGTAGATTAAAGTCTGGATCAGTTTAATCAACCTAAAGCTTTGGGGGGGTTTTTTATGAAAAAGGTTTTAATAATTAAAAAGACACTAAATTAACTACGAACTAAGAAAAACAATTAAAAGACTGATTAAAGATTATATGAAGGAAAAACAGTAGTACTTATCATGGTAAAGTGAATCCCCAAAATGGATTATATGAAAAAGGCCAAAGGTTTGGTTGTTTTGACTATTGTAGGAATTTAAGTCTAAGACACCCTAACATGCGATGACTATGGTTATTGACTAGGACACGGTCCTCCTAATCCCAATACTAAATCGTTTGGTCCACAATCTAGAGTCGGTTTATCAGTCCTAATTAATATTGCATGGCTTTTCTACTATCTGGCGACTCTTGGTCCAAGTAACCCCTTAACACAACTCTCTTGGTCCAAGGTCAGGCTAAGGTAGGTTGTTTATCCTCTCGGAGTCTATCTGTTTTGGTCCAACAAATACACCCAACCAAATGAATTCAAATCACCAAACAATATAAATCAGAAAAGAACCATAACACACATTCAATTAATCAAAACAAACCAATAATCATTAATCAAAAAATTATCATCCACAATGGTTCATCGACCATGACAAGTACCACTATTAAAAACTACTCACTAAGCATAACGAAAACAGAAGCAATAATAGACATCGACATGATACCGACAATACAACGACGGATGATCGAAGATCGACTCCCGCAGCGTATCGGCACCACTTGGACTCTCACTCTCGTTTCTGCCTCGTAACCCGTACCGAAAATCATGCTTTGAACTGAAGGAGGAGGCTGGTATTTAAAAGAAAACGTCCAGGGGTCATCTGGCAATCGCCAAACTGTGGGTTTGGCGGCGCCAAACACTTAGGTCAACTCTGGTCTTCATCTTTGTCGAATCTGGCGGCGCCAGATTGTGAACTTCGCGAACGCCAAACAGCTACTGTATTGGACTTGTGCATTTTTCACGTTTTCTCGCCTTTTTCGTACTTTTCCGT
The DNA here is from genome assembly GCA_030169165.1 of Centaurea solstitialis. Taxonomy (NCBI): domain Eukaryota; kingdom Viridiplantae; phylum Streptophyta; class Magnoliopsida; order Asterales; family Asteraceae; genus Centaurea; species Centaurea solstitialis. The sequence goes on along the minus strand of CM058045.1, from coordinate 60,912,532 downwards.
TCCACGGCCTCCAAATCCTACATAAACATGAATAAGCTCATTTAGTGAGTGAAATGATCAGAAATGGGTGAGAAATGGGGTAAAGTCATACAATTAAGCTCAACCAAATCATGTATAATTTTGGTGTTATCAGTTGTCCATGAATTAATTGCAGAGGAAACTCGTCTGAAGTCTTATAGTGACAAAGACCCTAAAGTGCCATCTACTCCTGCAGTCTTTGCTGTTCCTCAAAGATCTCAGAACAAAGCAAGGGTAGCCCTTGATGAATGTAGTTACTGCAAACAGAAGAATCATTGGAAATCCGAGTGTCCACTGTTACTGAACAAGGGAAAACAACAACAAAGACCACAGCAGCAACAGAACAAAGCTCCTGGATCGTTTCAGCCACCCCCTCAGTTCCGTCCTCCTGGTCCGTTTGCTGCTGCTGCTCCTTCTCCAATAGAGCATGATTTTCAGTCCACTGTCACACCACCACCATCTACTTTGGATCCTCAGGTGTTTGAGCAATTTAAACAGTTCCTTGCTTCATATCCAATTGCCATGTCTGCCTCTATGCCTCATTCAGGTTCAGGTTTGTCTTCGACCAGTACTTCAGGTATTTCCTCTTCCTTATGGATTCTAGATTCTGGTGCATCTCGTCATATGTCACCTCATTTGATATCTTTTACATCCTTGTCCCCGAGATCACCAGTCTCTGTTATGTCTGCTAGTTCTACGCCCATGCAAGTAGAAGGTGTTGGTTCTGTTGTCACTCCCCAGTTATCTCTTTCCGATGTCTATTATATACCTACACTTGCTTTGAATCTTGTTTCGGTTAGCCAACTATGTAAAACCGGTTATTGGGTTTTCTTCTCTGATTATTTGTGTTATGTACAGGACCCAAGGACTCGGAAGGTGATTGGGATAGACCATAAGCTAGGGGATCTCTATGTCGTGGATGAACTCAGAGTTTCTGGTGTTGCGGCTTCCAGTGTTGATTTGTCTTCTTTTCGTTTGAGTCATTCTTCTTCAGTTTTTTATCTTTGGCATGTTCGTATAGGGCATGCGTCTGCGTCACGGTTACAGTTTTTGGCCTCTACAGGCGCTTTGGGACAGTTGAAAAGTTGTGATATTTCTGACTGTAGTGGTTGTAAACTGGCAAAATTTTCTACTTTACCGTTTAATAAAAGTATGTCTTGTTCCTTTGCTCCTTTTGATCTTGTACATTCTGATGTGTGGGGACCATCTCCCGTGTCTTCAAAGGGAGGTTCCAAGTACTATGTGTCGTTTATTGATGATTATACTCGTTATACTTGGGTTTTTCTCATGAAACGCAGATCTGATTTCTTCTTGGTGTACAGTAACTTTAGAGCTCTTATACAAACACAACATTCTGCTGTCATAAAGTGTTTCAGATGTGATTTAGGAGGAGAATATACCTCTAATGACTTCACTCAGTTACTTGCATCTGATGGTACCATACATCAATCATCTTGTACCGATACTCCTCAACAAAATGGAGTTGCTGAAAGGAAACACTTACATCTTGTTGAAACTGCTCGTTCGTTGCTTCTTTCTTCTGGAGTTCCAAGTGTTTTCTGGGGGGAAGCGCTTCTAACCGCTACCTATTTGATAAATCGAATTCCCACAACTCATAACTCTGGTTTATCTCCTTTTGAGAAACTGTATGGTAAGTCACCTGATTACTCTTTTTGCGTGTTTTTTGTTGTACTTGTTTTGTCTTGCGTCCTCATGTTGAGAGAAATAAGTTATCTCCTCGTTCTGCTTTGTGTGTCTTTCTGGGGTATGGTATTGGTCAGAAAGGATATCGTTGCTTTGATTCGGTAAGTCAAAAACTATATCTTTCTCGTCATGTCACTTTTTTGGAACATATTCCTTTCTTTTCTATTCCAGCGCAATCTCATGATGTGACGCAATCAGATCTCATATCTATTGATCCTTTTGATATTGACACTGATGATATCCCTGCCCATGAGACATCTGCAACATCAGACACCTCTGAGACATCCAGGTCTTCTGATTCTGCTACGCCTATGACCGCTCCCGCACTTGATGAGACCACGTATGTCCCTCTTCGTAAGTCCACTCGTACTCGTAAGTCTGCCAAGCTCCCTGATTTTGCTTATTCATCCTACTCAGCCTCATTTACTTCCTTTATTGCTAATATACATCGTTTGACTGAACCTAAATCTTATCGAGAGGCTATTTCTAATCCTCTTTGGCAGAATGCGATGGCTGAGGAACTGACAGCTCTTTATCAGACTCACACGTGGGATCTAGTCCCACTTCCACTTGGAAGGCATGCGATTGGTTCTCGATGGGTATTCAAGATTAAAACAAAGTCGGATGGGTCTGTTGAACGATACAAGGCCAGACTTATTGCTAAAGGATACTCCCAACAGTATGGCATGGATTATGATGAGACCTTTGCACCAGTTGCAAAGATGACGACTGTTCGAACTCTAATTGTTGTTGCCTCTATTCGTCAGTGGAAAATTTGTCAGATGGACGTAAAGAATGCTTTCTTGAATGGTGATCTTCATGAAGAGGTGTACATGACTCCTCCCCCAGGTGTTCCTCATAAATCAGGTGAAGTGTGTCGGCTTCGCAAGGCTCTGTGTGGCCTCAAGCAAGCCCCTCGCGCTTGGTTTGAGAAATTCTCTACGGTGATTACTTATCTTGGTTTCACTCCTAGTAATCATGATTCAGCATTGTTTGTTAGATGCGCGGGTGCAGGTCGGATTCTTCTATCCTTATATGTAGATGACATGATTATCACTGGGGATGACCATGACGGTATTGAGTCTCTGAAGCAAGAATTGGCCCATCATTTTGCCATGAAGGACTTGGGAACTTTGCGTTATTTCTTGGGTATTGAGGTTGCTCAATCCAAGAAAGGCTATCTTCTTTCCCAGACAAAATATATATCGGATCTGTTTGAGCGTGTTCAACTCTCTGACAAGAAAACTGTTGACGCGCCTCTTGAGACCAATGTTCACTATACTCCAACAGATGGTATTCCTTTATCATATCCGAGCTTGTACCGTACTATTGTAGGCAGTTTGGTTTATCTTACGGTTACACGTCCAGACATTGCTCACGCAGTTCATGTGGTCAGTCAATTTGTTACTGCTCCTACTACTGTTCATTGGGGAGCTGTTCTTCGCATTTTGAGGTATCTTCGTGGCACTCAATTTCAGAGCCTCTTGTTCCCTTTGACGTCCTCTCTAAAGCTGAGTGCCTATAGTGATGCCAGTTGGGATAGTGATCCTAGTGATCACAAGTCTACTACTGGATTTTGTATTTTTCTTGGAGATTCTCTTATCTCATGGAAGAGCAAGAAACAGGATGTTGTTTCTCGTTCTTCCACGGAGGCCGAATATCGTGCTATGGCAGTGACTACTTGCGAGATTGTTTGGTTACGTTGGCTTCTTGAAGATATGGGTGTTGATGTTTCGCAACCCACTCCATTGCACTGTGACAACAAAAGTGCGATGCAAATTGCGAAGAACTCGGTCTTCCACGAAAGGACGAAGCACATTGAGATTGATTGCCACTTCACTCGTCAACATCTGCAGCTCGGGACTATCTCGTTGCCTTTTGTACCTTCAGCTCTGCAGATTGCTGATATTTTCACCAAGGCTCTGTCAGCATCGCGTTTCCGCTTCTTATGTGACAAACTCTCAATGCTTATTGTTGTTGCATTGTGAGTTTGAGGGGAGATGTTAGCTTAGGTTTATATTTGGGCCTGGCCCGTTTGCTTTTAGGGTTTGTTTGTGCTAGGGTTTTCTTTGGCTTTTTTATAGGCCGCTCTCGCTTCTTTGTAATTCACGCTTTCTTTCTAATAATACATACACTTTTGGCTCTCAATCTTCAGTATTATGAGTATAAAAAGTCAAAAACACACGTCAGATCCACGTGGAACACACGTCATATCCACATAAGCATTTTTTAAATAATTTTAAATGTCACGTAAGAAAAAAACGGGCTATTACCACTCATAATGGTATTATGAGTACAAAAAAAAGAGTTCAATGGTATATTGAGTGCAAAAAATAGTTTGATGGTAATATTAATACAAATGGAATAGTTGGTTACCCAAATAAGTCATAAACCCAACAATAAACCAAACACATCTTTACTTGTTTGTAAGGCCTTCCTTAGCACAAGGTTTGAACGCTTAACCTTTCACTGCCACGTCATCAACTTTCCACTTTCCAAACCTCATACCCTCACCCTACCTTAAAATTCCGTACCACCAACCTTTCGTATCCTTGTACCCTTACCATTTCGTTATTATTTTAAATATAATATAAAAGAGTGAGAAAGAGAAAGAGAAGTAGAGAGAGAGCGGGTTGGATGGGTTCATGAACCCTCTACTGAACCCGCGGGTTAAACCCACCCCTCGCGTAGTACGAACCCGCTGAACCCTCCTAACCCTCTCCCTCAACCCGCCTCAACCTAAGGCTACGCTACGGAAGGCCTTACCCATGGAAATATGTAGCATATTTATACTTAGCCTTGTTTATCTATTTGCATTTCTTTATACATAGAATATTGTATAATTCCTTTTAAATTTCATTGTCTTCTATACTTGATTAATCACGTCTTTATCTCATTATTCTTCTAAAAAACATGAATCCAAACAGTGGATCTTCATCTCGTCAAACAAGGGTCTCCTCGAAAGCTCCTCAAAGCGGGGTCTCTCCTCAAGTTCCTTAAAGCGGGGTCTCTCCACAAGCTCCTCCACCCGATTTCAGACGCCCTCCAAACCCTCCGCCTCCACCGACGATTTTGACTCGATCAGAAGAAACTCATCATCTGGTAACCGAATTTGATATCGACCTTGTGTATTACCATTACGTAACCCCACATGAGCACCTTCAGGGTACCGCGTTGGCGGTCGTTTTGGCAAAAAAACAAGGATCAAAGCAAAATATAACTTGCATGATTATTACTAATTATTTATGTTGTTTTTTGTATTTTAATAATTTATGTCATTTCTATTTTTAATTAATTATGTAATGGTTTAATTTTAATATTATGAAAATTTTATTTATTTGTATTAATAAATTAAAATAATTAAAAAGTGAGACGGTTGAGAGGGTTAGGTACTTATCAGAGAGGGTTCTAGAAAGTTAAATGAGAGAGTTGGAGAAAAGCTGATATGACGCTCGATGTGTTAGTGTGGTTGAGCTGTTTTTATGAGTTAGCTAATGATAGCCTAACAAATTTTTTAAGATAGAGAATTATAAGTAAATATCCTCAAATAAAGTTACTTTTATTTCTAACAATTTTTTCTTTTTAGAAATTATTACAATATAAATATATCGTTAAAAAGTTCATTACCTTTCATTTTTTTTTCTTTTTTTTCTAATAATTTTTTCATTTTAGAGATTATAATATAAATATATTGTTAAAATGTTCATTACCTTTCATATGTTTTTTTCCTCTTTTTCTATACATTGAATATCAAGGATTCTTACTAATCCGGATAATAAAAATAACTTTTCATTTCATAAGAAATTATTTAGAATGTTTTCTATGTTTGAAGAATTTCATCTTGTCTTGCTTCATTTTGAAAAAGCTTTTGAAAATCTATTAGAACAAAAATCATTAAAATGTTCATTTAAAAAATTTTGTTACAGATGGTTTTACCGTTACCAAATGTCTAATCATCTTTAATTTTTCCTTATCTTTTTTTCTAGACATTTTATTGATTTTACTTTCATCTCGACCTCATGGCGTGTAGCTGTCACTTGTCTTCTAATGGTTTCAAATCAAATCATTATACACTTCAACTATTCTAATATCTTAACTTTTACGTTATTATTCTTTCAGATAAACTTTCATTTCTTAATTGATCCCATATTCAAAGGATTTTAAATTCAAGAAACGCTTAGTTTTAAGTATTTCATCAATGACATGCTATCATTTCATTTCAATTTAAATTTTGGATTTCGTTATCCAAATAGCCAGATTTCAATGCCTTTAACAGACTTCATTGCATTTCTTGTCAACCAAGCAAAGCAAAGACTTCATTGCATTTCTTGTCTACCAAGCAATTGATCAAACTTAATAACATTTCATTCACATTCATTTCGAATTCTAATTCCTTTAAAAGATTTTATTCCTTTAAAAACCATTTCGCGAAACAAAACACCTTCCTAAACTAACTTCTAAATATCCATGCAAACTATTACTTAAAAATAAGACATCTCTACCAAAAAATAAACTCTTTTGTATTTGTATCACGAGATCATCAAGATCTTTAATTTTTATATTTAAATATTAAAACAACTAAAAACACGATTGGTTTACTTTTTAACCTTTACAATAAACTAATCCGATTGGCTAATATAAAAACCACCTTCCCTTTACAAACGTCACACAACGTAAAACCGCCCCTTGTATTCTTCAATACTCTGCTACAAATCTCATTACTCACCTATAAATATTCCTCGTCCTTTTTCCATATTTCCACCATCAAAACAAAACCAAAACATAACAAAACCTCCATTTTCAAATCTAAAATCTCAAGCTCTCAATCTCAATCATCAATGGATACCAAAATCGGTTCTCTAGACATCGTTCCTGCTTCCAACGGCAACCTCGGTTGTCCTCCGAAGGCGTCCTCTGCCGTTGCCTGCGTTCAAACCTCCTCCGTACCTTTCAACTCCGGCGACGCCACGCTCGGCCGCCACCTCGCTCGTCGCCTCGTCCAGATCGGCGTATCGGACGTGTTTTCTGTTCCCGGAGACTTCAACTTGACGCTGCTGGATCACCTCATTGCTGAGCCTGGACTTAATCTTGTTGGCTGTTGTAATGAGCTGAATGCTGGATACGCGGCTGATGGATACGCTAGGTCTCGTGGAGTTGGTGCGTGTGTTGTGACGTTTACGGTTGGTGGACTTAGTGTGCTTAATGCGATTGCTGGTGCCTACAGTGAGAATCTTCCGGTTATTTGTATCGTCGGTGGACCGAATTCGAACGATTACGGTACTAACAGGATTCTTCATCATACTATTGGAGTGCCGGATTTCAGCCAGGAGCTTCGTTGCTTTCAGACGGTTACTTGTTTTCAGGTATATTATCACGTTTCGGTTTTTGTAATATGTACTGTTTTCAGTCATCGATCCACCGCCATAGCTGATGATTTAAGTTCGTTACAATATAAAAGTTCGCAAGTATAAGATAACACATTTATAGGAACTCATTGATTCGTTGAAGATCGATTTCAACTAATTAAGTATCATTTACATAAGAATTTGATTGTGATCTGCCAATAGAAGCTTAACTTTTGTTGGAATAGTAGACACTAGACAGTTGTATTTTGTGCATAAACAGTTGTACATTGATCTCTGAGTTTGTACTTATGGCATTTCGATCTTCACCTTTGTAAGGCCTAATACGTACTCTGTTTTCAATCATCGATTCATTACAATAAAGTTATAAAGTAATTTAATCATAGATTCATTGGAGATGGATTTCACTTAATTAAGTAGTATTATTTAGCATATGAGTTTGATCGTAATCTGCCACTAGAAGCTTAACTGTTGCTGGAATATTTGAGACAGGAGAGATATATACATATATAGTATGGTTGTAATTTGAGCATAAACAGTTATACATTGATCTCCGAGTTTGTACTGATGGCCACAGTGAAGATATCTATAGCGATTGGAATGATACCTAAAAACAGAAAAATTATTTTCTTAGCTTTGTTCGTGTTTTTATTGCAGGCTGTGGTGAATAACTTGGAAGATGCACATGAACTCATCGATACCGCAATTTCAACTGCTCTGAAGGAGAGCAAGCCGGTTTACATCAGTATCGGCTGCAATTTGTCTGCGATTCCGCATCCTACTTTTAGCCGCGAACCGGTTCCATTTTTTCTCTCCCCCAAGTATGTTAAACAAACATCCTTCAAACTCATAAACACTAAAACATCGATTAATATGTTATGCTCGCATACTCTGCATTACATTTTGTGTTTATGGTGGCTTTTTGGATGATGTAGGTTGAGCAACCGAATGGGTTTGGAAGCAGCCGTTGAGGCTGCAGCCGAGTTCTTAAACAAGGCCGTGAAGCCTGTAATGGTGGGTGGACCTAAACTGCGTGTTGCAAACGCATGCCAGGCGTTTGTTGAATTGGCAGACGCATCTGGCTACGCTCTTGCCGTAAGCCCCGCAGGAAAAGGGCTTGTTCCTGAGCACCATCCTCACTTCATCGGGACGTACTGGGGTGCTGTAAGCACAGCATTCTGTGCTGAAATCGTTGAATCAGCCGATGCTTACATATTTGCTGGACCTATATTCAATGATTACAGCTCCGTGGGTTACTCTCTCCTTCTCAAGAAAGAGAAGGCACTTATAGTGCAGCCCGATCGTGTCGTGATAGGAAACGGACCCACTTACGGTTGCATTACGATGAAGGATTTCTTGCAAGCTTTAGCCAAGAGGGTTAAGAAGAACACCACTGCCTATGAGAATTACCATCGGATTTATGTGCCTGATGGGCATCCTCTGAAATGTGCTCCTAAAGAGCCATTGAGGGTTAATGTTCTCTTTGAACACATACAGAAGTTGTTGTCCCATGATACAGCTGTGATCGCGGAAACTGGCGATTCTTGGTTCAATTGCCAGAAGCTGAAATTGCCGCAAGGATGTGGGTAAGCATCAAAGAGGGTGTCAATGGAAACAACCTCTCTACTTTTACATGTGATATACCGGGTGTGGTTTGGTTTGGTTTATGTGTTTTTATATTGCCATATTTTGATCATCCAAAATGGGTATTGTAGGTACGAATTCCAAATGCAATATGGGTCGATTGGGTGGTCCGTTGGTGCTACCCTTGGGTATGCACAGGCTGCGACCGATAAAAGAGTGATTGCTTGCATTGGTGACGGTAGCTTCCAGGTATATACTTTCCCATTCTCGACCCCACCTTCACATGAGATATTCTGGGCCGTTTGGTTTGATTTGGTTTTTATCGACTTTCTTGATTTGAATGGAGCTCTTTTAAGATGTTCCATTTTGGTTATTTGTAACTTGAACCTATTTGAACCTCAAACAGGTTACGGCCCAAGATGTGTCTACAATGTTACGATGTGGCCAAAATAGCATCATCTTTCTGATAAACAACGGTGGTTACACCATCGAAGTTGAGATCCACGATGGGCCTTACAACGTGATCAAGAATTGGAACTACACTGCGTTTGTTGATGCAATCCATAACGGCGAGGGAAAGTGTTGGACCACAAAGGTGAGTAACTTTAGTTTTAATGCTATCTATTTTCAGCATTAGAAACAATTGTTCTTGTCGGAGTCTATATCAACCAGACACATACCATCAAATTTGTATATATACACCGAAACCCAATTATCGGTAGAGTCCGTCCTTTGAGTAGTATGCTTAAATATTTGTCGTATATAAATATTATATATTTTATAATAAAATATTTAAAATCTAAATATATGTATAAACCTCCGCTCTTATGGAAAAAAACTATTGCTCTAAAAGAGTTTTTTTTCCCTTCTAAAGAAAAACTCTTTTCGAGCAAGATTTAAAGAGGTTTCACATACATCTTTACATGGTACCAGAGTTGCATGACCATGTCTAGGGACTTGCACACTTTTGCCTTAATTTAGGGAACTAGTTCAGTTTGGCATCAGCTAAACTTTGATAATCAAAACTCAATTTCTTTAGGGCCCTCACTCTCTAAATAAGGGTTATTTAGATGTAGATCCAAAAGGGTTCGACATTTCTTAATATTTGATAAAACTCAATTAAATCTGTAGGTGTTTTATGAAGAAGATTTGATCGAAGCGATTGAGACTGCAACGGGAGCAAAGAAGGATTGCTTGTGCTTCATTGAAGTGATGGCTCATAAGGATGACACGAGCAAAGAGTTGCTCGAGTGGGGTTCAAGAGTCTCGGCTGCTAACAGCCGTCCTCCAAACCCTCAGTAGGCTTTGCTACCGTATCGTAATTTTTATTTATGTCGGTCATAAATAAAACAAAAAGAATGTCCTTTTTCCTAGGCCTATTTGTAGAAATATGAGGATGATATTATGTTGTATTTGAAATTTGATTCAAGCAAGAGTTGTTTCTGATTTGAACATTGATCAATTAATTACACCTTTTGGTATGTTTGTTTATATATCATATTTTATTCATGCAAGTTTTGTGTTTGATCTCAACATTTAATTACACCTTTCACAAGGTTAATCCCCTTTTGTCTTATACAAATGCAGGATATGGAAAAATAGGAGTTTTTAAGAAATTTCTTTAAGAAAAACAAAAATTTTGAAAACATGTTAGGTTTTTTCAGTTTTTAAAAGTTTTCTTAAAAATTTAATGATGCGTTAGGTTGTAGAAAGTTTTCTAGTTTTTCAATTTTTTTTTAAGGAAAATGAAAATTTAGAAAATGTGTTTGGTTTATTTAGTTTTCAAAAGTTTTAAAAGAAAACAAATTAAAATTGTTTTCCAACTTCTATGTAAATTAGAGAAGTGATTTTAATGGTTTTTCAAAATTTTCTAAATGCGTTTTCCAATTTTATAAAGTGGAAAATGAAAACTCCACCATTTCAACCAAACGTGTTTTATAAATTTTCATAAAAAACCGAAAATGAAAACTCAACTTCATTTTCTAAAAATGTTTTCTAGCTAAGAAAATGAAAACAATTATTGGATAAGTCTTACATTTTCATTTTTTTTTCACCCTTACACATTAAAAATACAGACGTTTATTGTTTTTTTTATAAATAAATTATACCACTACAATTTTAGATTTGAGAAACTTTGCACCATATTACATGCAGTTATAGTCTAGTAAATAAATAAAATATTAGTTGACGATGTCACCTGATGTCACCTGATGTCGCCTGATGTCACCTGATGTCGACATTTGTTCTTTTGTTTTTTTAGCGGTTAACATTTGTTGATTTGTAGTTTTAATGATCGCAAAATCATTTTTAAAAAGGTTTGCTTGAATTAGCCAATTGAATAAATTTAGTTAAATTGTTGTTTGATTATAATTATGAATGAATATGGGCTTTTGATTCTAAGATTGATGATTTAAAAAATGTTGGTTTAATTATAAAAGTTTAAAATGGTGATGAGAAAAGTTAACATTAGGTGAGATGAAAATCCAAGTGATTTAAATTTCATTTACTAAAGTAATTAATCTCAAATGATGTTAATTTTTATATTAAATATATATTATAAAAAGTCTTTTATTATGAAAAGGGACAATGTCATGTAAAAATAAAATGATGAATAAAGTTAATTTAGAAATAATTATTGACTGATTTTGTACCTAGGAATACATGAAAAAACACTTTCATATATACTATTAATATTTTCTCATACTTATCGAGGCCTTTTTTAACACCTTGCACAAAGGGCTATAAAGTGTCTGGAACTAGGGGTGTTCAAAAAAACCGAAAAACCGAGTAACCGACTTGCCCCGCACTAACCGAAACCGAAAAAACCGATATCCGCAAAACCCGTAACCCGAAAAACCCGAAAAGTCGGGTACCCGTTAAACGCGGGGCGGGTTCGGATTTTAAAATTCGGTATCCCGGGTACCCGCCCCGCCCCGCATGCTTTTAACTTATTTAAAAATATATATATTGTTAATATGTAATAACAAAACAATTCTTTTTTTAACATAAGAAAAGACATTTGACGTCAATCCCTTAAAACCCTGCCTAAACTTACCTCTAGCAGCTCCCCTCCCCCAATTCTTTTTTTTGTTTCGACATCGAGTGTTTGAATAATGAACGTTGAACTTTGGTATGTAGTCTGAGTCATGAACTATTGAACTTAGGTGTACATTTTGTGTTTAAATCTATAAAGTTCTTGTTGAAAAAACAGTAAAAATGAAAAACAAGTCAATTTTCGGGTAACCGCAACCCGAACTGCGGATACCCGCCTCCCTACAGGTACCCGCAGAGCGGGTACCCGCAGCCTGCGGGTCGGTTTCGGTTATTAAAACAAGGTACCCGCCCCGCGGTTTGCGGTTCATAAAATCATACTACCCCGCCCCGCCCCGCCCCATGAACACCCCTATCTGGAACGAGCCTACATATAATCATCAAATAATCATGATCAAAATCAAAATCTTCTTCCAGGCCTCCATCTTCATTACCTTCATGTGTTGTAAACTATATACAACTTGCCTCCATTCATTTAATAATATATTTTTTTTTCTCAAATGTGTGCATAGACACCATGTTAGTTGTTATCGTTTCGTTCTATATAAGTAGGTATCATAGCTTATTAACATTTTGATGACAAACAACATAAATAATCCATACAATGACCCAATGGTAATGGTCTTTATGGTTGAACCTGTCGCATGTAATGAATGATCTCACCACCAGGTTCAAGATAACCACTATAAATTATGACCATTTATGTTAGTAATTATGTGCAGAAGTTGACAAACCAGAGATTACACATCCAATGTTATAAGACACTTGAGGGTCACACTTGTGAGGACCTGTAAAACGAACAAGTAAAATAACTCCAGTATAGAGAGATTAGATTTATAATAGTCAATTATAAATCTATTGGATGTTTTTTGTAAGAAACTCCAAAGTTAAAGGTTTCTATTATTAATTAAAAGGGATTATATATTTATTAGTTAAATAAATATATAACTGATTTAATTAATTGATTTATATATATTTGTTAACTAAATAAATATATATATGGTAATTATCCTAATATATATTAGTTAAATATATATGAAATTAATCTTTTCTTGATGGAAAAGAAATAGTTTATTTATGGATAATTATTGGAAAAAGGAAACTAAATATGATACAGATACTGTTTGTATCAATATAAATATTCAGTTATGATTAACCCTTTTTCATTCATTCATTATTCACTCCAACCATAGAAACCGAAAATCTCTCTCTCTCTCCCTCGTAATCGATGCTAATCACAAGCCGAAGAAAGTTCGGGTTTCGTTCGCGTGTTCGGGAATTCGAAGTTGTAACCGGCTAGAAGGTCCGTTCGTAGGGTTCATCACGGGTGGATCTATCTCAAGCGATTCAGGTAACTTTCTAACCCCAAATTACATGTATGTTAAAGATAAACAATAAACGATTAGTGTGCTTTCGGGTTTTTACACGTTTATGCTTCCGCTGATCAAACCAGTTTGGTTTGATGTTTGGATTAAACAGTTAGTTTTCCGAACCGTGACTCGAACCAGTTTGGTCCGAGGTCACATAAAAAACCAACACATTTAATAGGTGTAAGAAACATCCCTGAAAAGTATATGTTGATATCAATAGTGTTAATCTACGAGTAGGTTTGTACCTTGATTAGACATTTCCAGTTATCAAAATGCAACTCACAATGCGTCAAAAGTCAAAATGTACAATCAACTAGTAGGTTTGTACCTTGATTAGACATTTCCAGTTACAAGATAAGTTGGTGTCATAGCTCATTAACATCTTGATAATAAAGAATGTAAATAATGCATACAACAACCCAATGATAGTGGTCGTAATGGTTGAACATGTCGCACGTAATGGACGATCTCACCACCAGGTTTAAGATAACCACTACAGTATCGAGGGACTATGAATAGAGACCATTTAATAGGTGGCAAAAACATCCACGAAAGTTTGACGTTGGTATCAATAGTGTTAAGCTACGAGAAGTTACATGGCAACTCACAACGCCACAAAAGTCAAAGTGGTAAATCAACTAGAAGGTTTGTGCCATGATTAGACATTTTCAGTTACTGGTGCTTTTACACAATGTTTTTTTTTTTGGAAAGGTTCATCTAGGCTTTGCCTAGACTACATCCTTGGCAATATAGAACAGAAATTGAAAATTCGGCCGTCTGAGACTAAGCCTGGCCACAAGATACGCACGAGGGGATTCGAACCTGGGGTAAATGGGATACCATCCACATTCCCCATAGGCCTTACCACTACGCCACAAGCCTTGTTTGGTTGGTAGGAATGAAATGGATGGATTGGATTTCATGTAGGGATTTGGATTTGAAAGGACTTAGAATTTGGAATGGATTTGAATTCCGTTAATAATAAAACACTATAAAATAGTTAAATGATCCTATTTAACTGATTATTAGAAAACAAATGTTTTTAACATATCTTAAAACATGATTATATGCAAATCCTTCGAAATTCTTTGAAATTCTAGTTACCTCCTGTAGGATTTCAAAATCCTATGTTTGAGAGATTTTAAAGAAATCCTACAATTTAATCCAGACAATATGCAAACAAAACATAGGATTAGAGTTGATTTGAAATCCAAATCCCCCAAAATTCATTTCATTTCAGTAGATTAAACGAACTCTTAAGTCTCCTACACCCTAGTCAATCACTTAAAGCTACCAACAAAGTATATCTAAAGCCATAGAATCAAAGGTTAATAATCAAGGCACAAGTTCTCAGGACAACCATAGTGGATACACGGTTGCACATAAGTGACGAACTTAGCAAGCAACTTAAACTTTTTAACAATTTAAAAAAACACACCTCAAACTTTCTAACAACTTAAAAACACCTCAAACTAAGATCATCGCTTGAATTCAAATGTTAACCTTTAAGTAGCACAATTTGATTTGTTACTTATTGTATCTTCTACTTATAAAGAGTATTTTTCTACTTTATATTTTTTTGGGGGGTGAAGGGCGGCTTATGTATTGAATTAAAGTGGTTCACCGATTTGCATAATTCACTTTCCAATAATAACTATATCCTCGTCTATGGATCACTCGTTCATGATAAATCATTTACAAATATGATATACCAATATCAAAGATAAATAACAAGCGATTTATGGTCCAAGAAAGTTTTGAATTAGCTTTCTAGAATCTTAATGTTGAGATTAAAAGTATTATAAGAATTTGCAAAAAAAAAATTTTTGTAAATAAAGTTACATATTCTACGAAGATATAGTATTTGGACACAATCTAAAAGTCCAAACAATCAATTTTGCTAAAACGCTTTTCACGTTTATTATTTGAAAAACACTGTTTGTCACAAATCAATCGAGTACTTTTGATTTTTGTTTGTACTTGATGTAATACCTAAAAGAAAATCTCATTTAGTATTGTACCAAATATTCAGTTGTTTTTATTCCTGTTAGACCCTACTTTGAGGGTTGTGAAGAAGTCAAGGGCCTATCTTGTAATTTCCTATTTCCTAGTTTAGTTTGTTTATGTTTGTAGCCCATTTTGTAAAGAGTCATAGACTCTAAGGGCCTTTTGTGTATCTCTCAATACCTTTGTGCTATAAATAGTATGCTATAGCCTAGGGTTTAGTTGTTAATTTGGTAGCCTACACTTTTGAATCATTGAGAAGCAATCCCAATAAACATTCTCTCATTGTGTTCTTTCTCTTTTCTTGCTACCATATTCACCACACTTGTCATTTATTACTCTTATCATCATTCAAGTGTTATCTCCATCTTGTATTTCTCTTTTGGGTTTATCAATTGGTATCAGAGCCACACCTTTGGTGGATTTCTTGAAAGTTTTTGTATTTTAAAATGGTTTGAAAAGCTTTTTGAAAAACTTGTGTTTTACCATCTTTTGCTCCTTTGAGCCTCAAATATACACTTCTAGTGTTGGTTTTAAGTGATAAGTGATCCCAAAAGGTTTTTACACTTGTTTTGCAACAATTGGGACACTTTTCACTGATTTCTTAAGTGGTTTTTAATGATTTTGAGCATTTTTTCGGAGCTGCTGGTCTGCTTTCCCGAATCGGGTTATTTGAGCTGATTCATCAGCTTAAAATCTCGAATCGGGCAAGTACACCTTACCCGAATCGGGTACACCCGTTTACCGAATCAGGAAAACTTCGGTTTCCCGAATCGGTGAACGAGTTCCCCACATCAGGTCTTGCTCCAAATTTTGCTATATAATTTTCATTCGGGTTCGGATTTTACCTTTTCCCGAATCGGGAATCTACTGTTCACCCAATTCGGGTTTTACCAAAACCCGAACCGGGTTTCTCGGCCAGATCCGAATCGGCAATTTCACAATCCCGAATCGGGTTTCGCACTCTTTGACCCGGAAATTTTCAATTTTCGCTTCAAATCCGATACTTAGCCATTTTTCAAAACTTTCAAATTTTTGAGGCTATTTGTGTCACGAGTGCTCGCCGGAACAGTCTTTTTCAAAAGCTTTCTTCAAAACCAAGTTATCCACTCGAAGGGGATCTTTTTGTTGAGAACAAGATGTCGAGAGAAATCATAAGCATGGGGTCTGAGTCTCGTCCCCCAGTGCTAGTTATGGGAGAATATGCCCAATGGAAACTAAGGATGATCCATTTCCTAGATCAGCTTGATCGAAATCTGATGAAATCTATCAGAGAAGGTCTCGTAAGACCTACTGTCACCATTGCTGAAGTGCCTGAAATAGACACCTGTCCTCTTTTACCCTCATACACCGTGGAGAAACCATACCACCTGTTCAACCAAGAACAACGCGAACGCCATGAAATCGACAAGCGTGCGATGGCTCTTCTCATCATGGCTCTCCCCAACGATATGTATTCCCGCGTCGACAGCTTCGACAATGCTCGGGATATCTGGATTGAAATAGAACAGCAAATGCAAGGGGGAGACACTGCTTCTGAGTACCAAAAGGAATCTGCCATGAATGCCTACGAAGGGTTTCATGCAAAAGAAGGCGAACTGTTGCACGACTCATACCAACGCTTGAACTCCCTAGTCAACGATCTTCGACGACTGAAGGTTGAGAAGACTCGCTACGAGGTGAACGTGAAGTTCTTGAAGAACCTAAATCCAGAATGGCGAAACTTGGCCATTAACATCCAATTGAGTAGGAATCTTGGACAAATGGGACTTCACGACCTGTTCAGTATGATGGTCCAGCATGAAGAGTTCATCACCGGCGACAAACCCAAGAAATCAATCGACCCTCTTGCACTAGCTGCAGTGCACCATGGAGGATCAAATCTGTCGGTGAATCCATATCCGGAAGATTTCTACCAAGACTACCACTATGATATGAGCCAAGACTACTACCAGCAGAGTGACAACTCAAGTGATCCAACGATCATCACTGTAACTGATGAAGAATAGCAAAACATGAATGAGTCCCTTGCGTTGATAACGCACAAGATGCAGCGACTGACTGCTAATCGGGGATTCAACCATTCAGGCTCTCATGGTGGGAACCGTTTTGGTCCGGGAAGAGGCGGACATCATTCGTTTGATCAAGGGAAAGGTCATTACCCACAAGGGGTAGGTATCAGTCATCTGATCGTGGAAGAGGTGATCATGGAAGATTCGGGAACAACTTCAGGCGTGACAACACGTATTTGGATTACCAAGGAAGCTCTGGAAATGGAAACAACTATCAGGGCAACTATCAAGGGTCTGGATACAATCAGCAAGGTTCTGGATACAATCAGCAAGGTTCAAACTACAACAATCAAGACGCTGGATACGGCCAAAACTTCTCTGGGCAAGATTATGAAGGAAGGTCCGGTGCTGTATATGATGATGGAAGGTTCGATCATCATTCTGGAGGCTATGATCATGGAAGGAATGGCGGAGGAGATCAGTACAATCAAGGTGGAAACTTCAATGGTGGAAATCACCCCAAGCAACCTCCGCATGGCAAAGGTGTTCAGATCAACGAACAGCAGTTAGGAGCAAGCGGTGCTCAAGTCCAAAGCTCACAAACCATAACACCCTCTCAAGGAAAGACAAATGGCCACGGGCCCACCTGCTACAAATGTGGGACTCCCGGTCATTATGCAAAGGACTACAAAGCGGTATACAAGGATGCCGCTTACTTCGAGAAGAAAGCCGCCCTCATGAGAAAGAAGGAGAAGGGCGTGGCCTTGTTGGTGGATGAAGAAAATTGGGTTTGTGAGGAGGAGAGCTCGGATGAGGAGGGTCATATGGTCGGTGGACCATGCTTGATGGCAAACTACGAGGCACCGGATAGTAGCAACACCGTAGTCGTTGATTTCGATGCCGAAGCCGGCCTGCAGTACAACAACGACGCCTTCGAGGTATCCTCTATTCCCGATATAACTGATTGTACAACCATGTTAGAATCTAAAATTTGTGCACTTGAGAGAGATCTCCAAACGGAAAGAAATCTCGTCACAAAATTTAGAATCGACAGTGCTGTTTATAAAAGCTCTTACGAGGACTTGATGCTAAGTTATAATCGTGAAACTCTTGAGTCTAGCATCAGAGAGACCAATCTCAAGAATAAACTGTTGTCTCTTATTTCATCTCATGACGAACTGAAAAGTTGTCACGGAGAACTCGAGCTCAAATTTCAGTTACTTTCGGAAGAAAGAACAAGACTTTTTTCAAAAATCAAAGAGCTTGAAGACAACAATCTCAAGAGAGGTCAATCTGAACAGACTCTACACATTCTCACTGCTCATGCCAATAACAATCCCTTCTATCATGCTAAACCCGGACTAGGACACACAGAGAAGCACGTCCTAGATAAAGCACCATCCAATCTGTATACCTATGAGAACATGTCCGCATCCAAGCCTAAACCTGCTTTTGTAGGAGGACTCACCACTGAGGAATTTGTTAGACAGTCTGTGACCTTTAGTGAAGTTATCAACGGAGAAGTCATAACTAGGACCACCAGTCTATCCGATAATACCTCCAGTAGTCCTCCCACCAGTCCCACTCCCATAGGTCCTATTTTTACTCCAGCCAAGGATCCTAGGAATACCGACTCAGATTGGGAAAGTATCAAAGCCAGAACTCCTAAGGTAGCAATGCCTCCCATAGACTATTCCAACCTGAACTCAAGCTATGACACTAGGAAGATGGAATTATCTGAGGATGTCTTAGTTATCCCCCCAAAGGATGTTTCCGTAACTAAGAGTCCCGACCTAGTCAAGCTGGAAAAGGAGATGTTTGAACTTAGATTGAAAGCCATGGACTTAGATGCCTGTCAACATCAGATTCTGAATCTTAGAGTGATTGTCTTGGAAAAAGACAACTTGGTTCACTCTCTGGAAAAAGACTTACTCAAGGCCAATGCCGAGAGAATCAGGCTTTCTTCGGAATGTGAAACTGCAACCTCTACTATCACTGATTTCAAAACCAAGGTTGCAGATCTTCAAACACGAGACATCCTCAAGGACATTCACTTTGAAATAACAAAAGAAATCTTTCACGATGAGAGGATGAAATATCGCCAATCTTTAACCAACCAAGGAGTGTCAATTTCCCTTTTAAGAAAGAGAGTCATGGATTTTGAAAACCTTTGCTCCATATGATGACGAGACAATCCTTAGCTCACATCATAGGATCAGTGAACCTAAGACCGTCCAAGATCCCAATGTTGAATATGATGTAAAGATATTTTTGGATGAGGGGGATGATCCTTCCGGGTTCGTTCCCAAGAAAAAGATAAGCGTTCCTTCCAAACCCGATGAGTTTACTGTGACACTTGCATCCGGTTCTGAGATAAACAAACCTGAGGGTGAAAAATGTGTTGGTACTGACAGAGGGAAGTCAGTTAAGCCTCACGCACCCAAAGGACTCCAGAACAAGAATTCCAAATCTGTCGATGCTAGTGTTCCAGCCAAACCCATCAAAAGTCTTGAGCTCGATTCAAGCACCTTTGAAGTGGGTGAGAACTCTCGGGCCAAACTTAATCAAAAACAACCTTTCAAATCCACAAAACCTAATTTTCAAAAACCGTCATCTGGAAAAAGGTGGTAAATCCATTTCACACAAACCGTCCTCTAACTCACACATTGCTTCTAATGCAGTTGGGAGGAAAGAAGATGGTAGACAGAATGTGAAGCCACCAAGAAAGGATCAAGGAAGGAACAACCGCTTTTTTGCTTTCCCTAAGTGGCGTGGTCTTGGCCGTGCGGGTCTAGGCCATGCCCCACCTAGTGTAGGATTTGACTCAAACATGTCTGTAACCCGTAATGGGGAATTTGAACACTGTTTTTGCTACTTTCAGGAATGACATGTGTACTATGTTTGATAATCTCTTGCGCTTTGGTGTGGCTAGTTCTTTATATGCTCATAATTCAAATGCCAAGTCTCATAAGAGACGAAGGAGGCGAAGAGGAAACTCTAAATCCTCCTCCTCAGTGCAGTCCCCTATGCCTAAGGAGAAATCCAAAAAGGAGACTCCACCGAGTGTTTTACCTGCTTTTTCTGCTTCTAACCATAAGGAACCCATTGGGCAATGGGTGCCTAAACTAGCTTAATCCTTTTTGCAGGTCAGTCATGTGTGGTACATAGATTCAGGAGCCCATCGACACATGACTGGTCATCGGTCCTTCCTTTTTGACTTTGTCGAAAAGTTTGAGGGATACGTCAAAATGGCTGATTCAAGACTTAAAACGATAGTAGGACATGGAAGCATCACCGATGGGAAGCACATAATCAAGAAGGTGAGGTATATGAGGGGTTTGGCGTTCAACATGTTCAGCTCCAGCCAGTTTTGTGATAATGGCTTCTG
Source organism: Centaurea solstitialis (assembly GCA_030169165.1). NCBI lineage: Eukaryota > Viridiplantae > Streptophyta > Magnoliopsida > Asterales > Asteraceae > Centaurea > Centaurea solstitialis. The sequence continues at coordinate 60,892,038 of CM058045.1, read as the reverse complement.
CTGCAAACAATTCATGTACGGGGCTACTGTGAACACTGAAGACGAAAATCCCGTTCTAATTGCACCCAGAACTGGGAACCTGTACACGACCGTCTTTAGGTGCATTCCCTAAACACATCCTCGGTTTGAAGAACTATCACATCCAGATAACAAAATCTGTTTGCTCACGAAAGCTACCAAGGCGGACAGTTGGATATGGCATCAAAGGCTGTGCCATCAGAACTTCAAAGACATGAACAAGTTGGTTTCTAGAGGCTTAGTCAGTGGGCTTCCCGAGACACACCTTTCCAAGGACACGCTGTGTTCTGCATGCGAGTTAGGGAAAATGAAGCGGAGTTCCCATCCCCCAAAGTTGGAAACTAACTGTCGAAGTCCACTCGACATGATACACATGGATCTATGTGGGCCGATGAGAGTTGAAAGTCTAGCTAGAAAGAAGTACATGCTAGTCCTTGTCGACGAATTCTCTTGGTTCACTTGGCTTGAATTTCTTCGGGCTAAATCTGATGCTGCTGATCGAATCATTGCCTTCATCAAACGGATTCAAGTTTCATTGAATCTTAAGGTGAAGAAGTTGAGAAGCGACAACGGAACCGAATTTCGTAATACGAAATTACAATCCTTCCTTGAAGATGTGGGAATCTCACACAACTTTTCAGCGGTTCGTACTCCTCAGCAAAACGGAGTAGTGGAAAGGAAGAATCGGACGTTGGTCGAAGCAGCGAGATCCATGATGGCTCATTCAGGCGTGCCTAGATCATTCTGGGCCGAAGCAGTCGCAATGGCATGCTACACGCAAAACCGCACTCTCATTGTCAAGCGGGCTTGGAAAACCGCTTATGAGATGATCGAGAAGCGTAAGCCTGACATCAAGCATCTACGGGTATTTGGTTGTAAGTGTTATATTCTGAATGACCGGGACGATTTGGGAAAGTTTGATCCCAAGGATGATGAGTCTATCTTCATCGGATAATCACCTCACTCAAAGGCCTATCGGGTTTACAACAAACGATCCCAAACCATCCTGGAAAGTGCCAATGTAGATTTCTCTGAAACCGAAACTCTCTCTGATGCTAGCTCTAGTAATCCTGATGCTATTTTGCCTGACCTGCCTAATGCACCACCGAGCACAGATTTTAGACCTAACTCTTTTGATTCAGATTTTATAGATCCTTCAGACTATGATTTGCCGATCTTAACTGGTCCGATCATTGTACCTGCTGCACCTGGTACCTCCACGACGTCTGTGTCGTCCGATGCCTTCGTGACGGAAAGCACTTCTGAAGCTACTACTTCCACTCAGACAGCGACACATGAACCAGTGGTCTCACCTCCTCAGATTTCATCAAATGAACAACCTTCAGGAACTTCATCGGAACCAGTTGTAGCACAGACTTCAACCCCTGTTCATGCTCCTATTCCTGAGGCTGCCCCATTACCATCTCTGAGCACTTCTCAAAGATCGTATGCTCAAGTGGTTCGAGAGCCTCGACTGGAAGTTGTTCTGAATATTGAGCCACTGGGAAGGGCTACAGGTGGTCCTTCCGGAGTAAACCAGTCAAGAAACTTAGTCGTGCAAGACGAGAACGACATGACAAACAACCAAGAATCATATGTCACTCTTCCCCACTCAAGAAAGTGGTTAAGAAGTCATCCTCCATCCCAGATTATCGGGAGTCCATCTCGGAATGTCCAGACTCAATCATCAAAGCGATCTGAGAACTTGGGTATTTTCGCCTGTTTCTTAAGCGAATTTGAGCCGTCGGAAATCAATCAAGCTCTGTCAGACCCTGACTGGGTAAGGGCCATGCAAGACGAATTGGCAGAGTTTGAAAGGAACAAGGTTTGGCGCCTGGTAAAACGACCATGAGGGAAATCCATTATCGGTTTAAAATGGATTTTCCGGAACAAAAAGGATGAAAACAACCTTGTTATTCGCAACAAGGCTCGTTTGGTCGCCAAGGGGTTTCGCCAACAAGAGGGTATCGATTACGACGAGAGTTTTGCGCCAGTTGCAAGGATAGAAGCCATACAGATGTTTCTCGCGTACGCTGCTCACAAGAATATGATGGTGTACCAAATGGACGTCGAGTGTGCGTTCCTGAATGGTGTCCTTCACGAGGAGGTGTATGTTGAACAACCCGAGGGGTTTGTAGATCCGAGGTTTCCCGACCATGTCTATGTGTTAGACAAGGCACTTTACGGTCTCAAGCAAGCTCCACGAGCATGGTATGAAACTCTTACTATTCATTTGCTCGAAGGTGGCTACAAGAAAGGTACAATCGACCCCACCTTATTCCTTCGTAAATCAGGTGATGATTTAATTATCGTACAAATATACGTGGATGACATCATCTTTGCATCTACAAAGCCTGAGTTGTGCAAAGAGTTTGAGCACACTATGAAATCACAATTTCAAATGAGTATGATGGGTGAATTGACATTCTTTTTGGGACTTCAAGTCCGTCAATACCCTGAAGGCATTTTCATAAACCAATCAAAATATGTTCACGATTTATTAAAACGTTTTGATGTGGTTGGCTCAAACTCCGCTGCTACACCAATGTCCAGATCATTTCAAATGGATGCTGACTTGTCTGGCAAGCCAGTAGACCTAAAGAAATATCGGGCAATGATTGGTTCTTTGCTATACCTCACGGCCAGTAGACCTGACATTGTATTCTCCACGGGTGTCTGTGCTCGTTATCAGTGCGACCCGCGTGATTCACACCTTAAGGCTGTGAAGAGAATCCTTAGGTACCTGAAGGGC
>CM058045.1:60844949-60889168 GCA_030169165.1 Centaurea solstitialis | reverse complement strand
CCGCACGTGCCACCAGTCGGTCCAAGCTCTCTCTACCAGCAAGCCCACCGAGCTCGAGGTCGCCGCACTCAACGACAACTGGTCGATGAGGACCAGAACACGGCCGAGTACTACGTCCGTGCGAGGACCAAGCAGTACACGGGTACTCAGCGCTTCTCACCACCGTCACCATTCCACGACGATGAACAGGAGCCGTCACCAGCTCAATCACCTGAGAGGCAAGGTGAAGACGTGGAAGCTTCTCCACAAGAACAAGCACACGTTCTTTCACCACCTTAGACTGACGCTGCTCCCGGCCCTCAAGGTGATCCTCACGGAGAACCATCCGGTGATGATTCAGAAAACGACGAGGGAAATGACGCGTCCTCTTCCGATCACACTCCATCCTACCGTAGAGTCGTTGACGAAGAAGCCACTGAGTCCGAACAAGTTGATTTCGATGATGAGGAATTCGAGGAGGTTGATAACCTCAAGAGCGGCAAAGACCAACGAGACGATGATGAGATCGCGTCTTCATTCAACGGCGATGACTCGGTGGATATCCTCAAAGCTGGAGAAGCAGATTCTGATGGCCGAACCGTCGGTCTTGAAGGTGATGAAGAAGAAGTGGAATCGGCCTTGGAGCGACAAGGTGTTGAAGACCTTGAGGGAGCAAGTGAGGGTCTAGGAAAAGAGACCGGTGAAGAAGAGGTCCACCAAGATGAAGAGTGGCTTAGGATAGAAGAACATGGAGGAGATGAAGAACCCACTAGTGAAGTAGATACCTTAGGTCTCCCTTCTACCCCGAGTCATTCCCCCACAGAGGCAACCCACACTCCGACCGGTCAGTTAATGACGTCAGGTCAAGACGCTGGCAGCCAACCAGCGCACTTGCACGCCCAAGCCACCCACTCGGCCATCTCTCAACAGATGGTCGTTTCATCTTCTCACGGGGATATTGCACAACTTCCATTGACTACTCACTCAGAGTCGGTCAATGTTGATATAAGAGAGGAGCTGCCCCACCTCTCGACTTCTTTCAGTGCACAAAGCGTCTTAGATCCACCTTCCCAGACGTATCACGTCATTCATTTAGATAGGACACTTTTTGGAGCATCATCCGCCCGCCCGAGTGGCCCGGCCGGAACGGACGTAGTTCAAGTGTCACAGGACGCTGTTCGAGGATCGTCCGGAAGCCCTGCCATAGTCAACCCACAAACAGCTATGAGCGTAGGCCGTGAAAGTATCTTCGCGGGACTTTCCACGACAACCGGGACACAAGCTGTTCTGGGTGCATCACTTATGGGACCGGGTCCGACGGATTCGGACGACATCCTAAAAGTCATCCAAAACAGGTTTATGGAGCTTGATCGTGCCGAGGCAAGTCGGAACGCCAAACTGGAAGCGTTCGAGAAAGCCTTGACCGAACAGCGTGTCGAGATTGCGGCACTAAAGCAACGAGAGGAAGAAAGGGAGGCTGAATTACAAGAGCATCGACGCCAACTCAAGGGCAAGTCGACGGAACCACAAGCCGATCAGTCAGTCATCCCCGCTCGTCGCACTACCGAGCCGCTTCTCCGCCTGCAACCTCCAAGCCAGACTACCCACGGCGTGCTTCCCGGCTATGTATTAGAAGCCGAATTCAACATGGCGGTCTCCTTGCTCACCACTCAGAAAGATCAGCTCACAGCTAAACTCAAGCGAGCGGAGGAGATGATCACCGTCCGGGATGCACAGTTGGCAGAACGGGAAGCACAGTTGGAAGCCGCCAACCGCCGTATTCCCGAACTCGAGGCTGCGTGCCGGCCTCAGGCTCAGTCCTCAAAACGAGGGCATGATGACACTGACCCGGGCGCAGGTCCTCATGAGGGGGAGGTGCAAGGATCCAAAAGACTTCGCATCGACTTCGCCTCAGCCTCGGGTTCCGCGCCTGCTACATCAGCTTCAGCGCCACAAACTGCTCCGTCAAGGCACCAACACTTTATGGAGTATCCCGATGAAGAGCCCTTGGACGTCGAGCAGTTTGCATACCAGTCGATACCGTTGGATGAGGTAATCCAATTTCCTCAGTCCGAGCCTACAGTCGAGGTCGATATGGTGATCCCCGAGTCGGCGCCGACGGATCCTAACAAGCTTCATATCTCGGAAGAAGCTAGAAGACTCCTCGCCCGACTTGCTCAAAGCCTCAGAATCTACAAGAAAGGGGACACCATCGTCAGCGCAACCGACTACGACACATTCCTCCCAACGGTACAGTTCCCGGAAACGAAAGCGCCTCCCACCATCACGACAACCGTTCCAGACTCTCCGAATCCCGTTGTCATCCAGCTCAACTGGTACCACACCGTCATTTTCCGACCATTCTTGGAGGAGTCCTTCTCAAGGATTTACCAACAAGAAAAGGTCCATCAGTGGTCAAGAAAGGTATTCTTTGGAGTTTCTCACTACAAGAAGAAACGTCGCTAGACAGCCTACGCCCACCAGCGCACCTGCAACTGGTATACACATGGGAAGAAACGACTCAGGCGCCAGTTTGTGAAGGTAACCGATGTTAGACCTTACAGGCACGGCAGCAGCATGTTCTTAGAGTTCTCTGTCACCATGTACGGGAGTGGAAACGTCAGGTTGAACGGCGAGCTCCTAAAGTGGACCGTCACAGAAACAGATTTGGACCGGATCCATCTTGAAGACCTTCTGGCGCTCATCAAGTATCTTCAAGGCCCGATCCTCCGACCCGACTACTATCCAGATGGCCTTGAAGTGCTCAAAAGGTACGTTCGTCACACAATTGCTTTATCACATGTGACCGACTACCAGATGGCCATTGAGAGTCGGCAGCCGAAAGTGAACCTACTGCGCCCGAATCTGCAAGTCCCATTGATCGACTCATATCAGCTCTACGTGCCGACGAGCATCCCAGAACATGGTATTGTCTACTGCACACTAAAGAAGAGGGAGCGAAAGTTCATGCGATTCAGCGAACTCTCCCATTTCTGCGACGGTACCATTCTGTATGTCATTCAAGGTATAGAGAGCAGACTGAAGACGGACCATATTCCGAAGACGAGGCACTTGGATAACAAGTCATGGTTCTTTGAGGCGTTGAATCTGCTGGAAGGAAAGCTGAAGGAGAGACTCATGTACCGAAGAGTTGAGGCTGCTTTGAAGATGCGCACGAGGATCATTGGAGAATGGGACGAGTACCTACAACTGTCAAAATGGGAGCCCGCGCTGAAGTATCCGCCACCCTTCTGACTTCTTCCCAAAGGGGGAGATTGTTAGACCCTACTTTGAGGGTTGTGAAGAAGTCAAGGGCCTATCTTGTAATTTCCTATTTCCTAGTTTAGTTTGTTTATGTTTGTAGCCCATTTTGTAAAGAGTCATAGACTCTAAGGGCCTTTTGTGTATCTCTCAATACCTTTGTGCTATAAATAGTATGCTATAGCCTAGGGTTTAGTTGTTAATTTGGTAGCCTACACTTTTGAATCATTGAGAAGCAATCCCAAGAAACATTCTCTCATTGTGTTCTTTCTCTTTTCTTGCTTCCATATTCACCACACTTGTCATTTATTACTCTTATCATCATTCAAGTGTTATCTCCATCTTGTATTTCTCTTTTGGGTTTATCAATTCCATATCTATTCTTAATGATAAATAAGTTTTTTATCATATAAAATAGGTTACTTTTGATGTGATCTTTTTTATAAAGAAAACATATATGAAATAAAAATGATTGAAAATAAAACAAAAACAGCTAGTTAAGAATTAAGAATTTTATTTTTTCCTAAAAGCAAACCAAAACGCAGGCTACAAAAACTTGCAGAATGGGGAGGTCAATTTGCAAGAAGCAACCCAACAAGCTCAACTGGAAACTGTTTATGTAAAAAAAATTACACCAGTCGATATCGTAAGATGTTTGTGGAGTTAATCCGTCGAGAGAAAGAATCGAATTTAATAAATCGCGCAATAAAATAAATAAAATGAGCAAAGCAATTGATGACGCAGGAAAAACCTCGAGAACGAGGAAAAAACCTACGTCCGACTAAAGGGTAGCCGATGTTGCACTATTGATCACCAATAAGGGGTGATATCCTCAAGAGTTACAAGGGTGATCGTACGATTACAATGAATAAGAATGGTTATCAAATGTAAACTAAGACTACGAAAGAGTGTAGATTGACTCTAAAGTATTTCGAGCGCTCAGAATCAGTTGTCGTCTCTGGAGCCTGATATCTCTTTTTATAGTTTGACTACTTCGTAACAGTTGTCTCATAATTGTCTTCATTAATGCAGCGGTTATAACGGTCGGTTCTTTATTGGATAGGAATCTTGGTCTTTAACATAGGCTTGATCTTCGGTAATTGCTCATTAACCTGTAATAAATGGATAACTGAAGACAAGGTTACCGTTAGTACAACATCGTACGTTTCTTATCGATGGTGTCGTACGATGTACTTATGATATTCGTTCGATCATTTGATAGAATCGTTCGAGTGTAAATGTGACCTATCTCAGGACCTTATCTTAATACCTGATTATTATCCTGGAAGATATCTTATGATTTAAATCGTTCGATGTAGAGTTTTTACACAAACAATTTGCCCCTAAGATTTAGAAAATGTATAGCTTCTAATTATTTTCTGAATCTTCTAAGTTAAAAAGCAAAGGTATATGTTGGTCCCAAATAATCAAACAATAGAGGATTTAGGAGAAGAAATTGATAGACAAAATATAAAGTTCTTGATTTATTTTGGAGAGCTCTCAACATACAAGAACACACACACTATTTCTCTCTAAATGACTCTCATTGGAATGGTTCTCACACCTTCTTCCCAAACCCTAAACCCTTTATATATAGGGCCCAATTACATCAAGCCCAAGCCCATTTGCTAAACTAACTAGCTAAATACAAAATAAACCTACTCAAAGCTTACTTTATAAAACTTTCACTAATTAGGACAATTTGGTCCTAACAATCCCCCCCTAAAGATTTATAAAGGAAGCATCTCTGATCTTCTCCCCCTTGCTTTCTTCAGAAAACTTTAGTGGCGTTCGGCTACTTTTTTGATCTTCAAGCCCCCCCTCGATTGTAGCTCGTTGTCTGTAGTTTCAACTGAAAGACCAGATCCGATTTGCAATAACCGCGACTGATTGCACAAACTACATCTCAACTTGTAGATAACTCGACACGTCTGATAATCGCAGAATACAACAGCTTGCACCAGAGCATGTTATTCATCCAACTATGTAGATCACAAAGAAAAACAAAGGGATAAATGCATGTGTGAGTTACAATGCAGATCAACAAGAAAAATAAAGGATCTGCCTTTAACCGCGTGTTGAGTAGGAATTCAGCAAAAGAGCTCTAAATCTAATAAGCTCACAACAGGGAAACACTGAAGCTTGGATCACTGAAACATCGTATGGGATGAAAAACTGGGAGTTGATGCTGAACGAGATACTCTGCTTTGATCTCTCTACTGCTCAGAAAATAGTCGATTTCCTGAAATCTTCCAAAATGTCAAGTGATGCGGTAATTATTATATATAAAAAGTGAAACAAGTTTTAACCTCTAAAAGCTTAGCCACTGTCTTACCACATATACAGGCAAGCATACCTGATCGTGAGTAATATAGTGTAGGAAAGTCCAGGTATCGTATCTACCACTGGGAACGGTCAAGTTATCGTAGATTGTTAATCTATATCAGTTTAATTAACCTAAAGCTTTTGGGGGGTTTTTATGAAAAAGGTTTTAATAACTAAAAAGACAACTAAATTAACTAAGAACTAAGAAAGCAATTAAAAACATTGATTAAGAACTATATGAAGAAAAACAGTAGTACTTATCATGGTATAGTGAATCCCCAAGTGGATGATTAAAATAGGCCAAAGGTTTGGTTGTTTTGGTTATTGTAGGAATTTAAGTCTAGGACACCCTAACATGTAATGACTATGGCTGTTAACTAGGTCTCGATCCTCCTAGTCTCAATACTTAGGTCGTTTGTCAGACAATCTAGTACCGGTCATCCGATCCTATTCCTATTGCATGGTTTTCTACTACCTGGTCGCTCTGGGTCCGAGTAACCACTTAACACAACTCTCCGGGACAAAGGGTAAGTCAAGGTAGGTTGATTATCCTATCGGAGTCTATCTATTTAGGTCAAAACAGATACACCCAACCAACGAGTTCAAATAACCAAACAATATAAATCAGAACGGAACCATAACACACATTCAATTAACCAAAAACAAACCAATAAACATTAATTATAAAATCATCATCCACATTGGTTCATCAACCACAATAAGTACCACTATAAAAAGACTACTCACTAGACATAATCAAAACAGAAAACACGATAGTAGACATGATACCGACAATACAACGACAGATGATCGAAGATCGAATCCTGCAGCGTATCGGCACCACTCTCCACCTCGATGTTTCTCTCACAGGCTCTCTATCTAACTCTATACGTGTATGTATGCCTGTGCTTCTCTATCACAACTGAAGGAGGAGGCTGGTATTTAAAAGAAGCGTCCAGAGCCTATTTCGCGATCGCCAGACGGCTATTTCGCGGCGCCAGACACTTAGGTCAAACCCTAGAATTCAGCACTGTCGAACTTGGCGGCGCCTGATATCGTATTTCGCGATCGCTAAGAAGCCACTGGATTTAGATTGTGCATTTTTCACGTTTTTCTGCCTTTTTTCGTACTTTTCCGTTCCACGACCTCCAAATCCTACAAAAGCAATAATAAGCTCAATTGGTGAGTGAAATGATCAGAAACGGGTGAGAAATGGGGTAAAGTCATACAATTAAGCGCAACCAAAACATGTATAATTTTGGTGTTATCAAAATCCCCACACTTAAACTTTGATTGTCCTCAATCAAAAGAATGAAAGATAAGAAAGATAACTCCAAAATTATCTCCACCCAAGATCATCTAAGAGAACAAAGTATACTCACACAATCGAACACACAAACAAGATACGTGAAGCAATCGGATACCAAGATCAACCTTTAACCCTCACATAGTATGAATAGTCATATAAAGTGTATCTGTCGGGGGTAAAATTGTATATGTAAGTGATCACACCAATACTCGACTAATTCCCGCATGCATAAGCTTGTCACCAAATCTAATCTCCACCACTGAGAAGTTGTCAACCGTCAAGAGGACTTTAGGGTTGTAATGTTAGGCTAAGGGTTAAGGGTAGGATAAAGGATATATAAGTGACTAAGGGTTGTAGCAAAAACCTGAAAACAAATCAGTTCAAGACCCAAATTAATCATCTGACTTTTGAGATTTTTAGAGCTCGGGATTTCTATCACTATCACTTTTATATCGGCCTAAGCATATTGCTTATTTGTGGCTTCGATATTTTTCTTTTCTTTTAAGCACATCGACTCTTTTGATGTTTCTTTTGAATGAGTCGTTTTCTATTTTATTTTCTTTTCTTTCTCTTTTCAAGCTCTATTTTTTTTCTTTTCTTTTCTTGAGTAGCAACTATGTTGCTTTTTACTCTTTTTCTTTCTTTCTTTTTCATAATCCCTTTCTCTATTTGTCAAATTCATAAAACGGACCAAAAACATGAAAAGCTTCCAAATTTGAGCTACGGCCAAAAGATAGATAAAAACTGGGCTAGAGGATAAAGTGTATAGTGGGTAAAGAAATGAAAAGGTTAAGGCTCAAAATGGGTTACAAAGAGTGAAGTACTAAAGATGAGTACTTTTCAATCAAAGGCTAGGCAAATCAAATAACCTTATAATGAGGTTATCTGACGAAGGCTAAAAGGGTTAGAAACGAAGGCCTCTATCAGTGCAATGGTGATAAATACTTCTCTTATGTAGTCTCGACAAGCATTCAAATGACAAGTTCTACCTTGGGTCAAAGTCGGTATTCCTCACAGAATAAATAACAATTAGGCTCAATCTCTTAAAGGAATTGGGTGAGGCACTCATGGTAATCAGTAATCCAAGGCATCCTTTTACTCAACTAATCCTATTCAGTGTTCTCCTATGCAAGCAACTTAGTCCCAAAAACAATCTCAGATTTTGAAAAAAATTGGGGTCAAATCTCAAAGCTTTCAAAAATTTGAAAAACGACAATCCACAAAGCAAAAAGTGAACCCATTTAAACAGATAAGTCTACATAACCCCCTCCCCACACTTAAAATTTGCAGTGTCCTCAATGCAACAATCAAAACAATTATGGAGTAATTGGGAAAAAGAGAAACTTCCCGGGTTATGTGACGAAATATGTTCTGATCTGAGAGAGTGTTCCAAATATCGTGCTCGATTCAAGATCATAGGTCGCTGTATCTATTACCAAAAAGAAAAAGAAAAAGTAAAAACGAACTAAAAAAATTAAACCAAACTAAAACAATTAAAGAGTACTTCAAATCCTAAACAAACCAAACAAAAATAAAAAGTTGTTCAACCCAACCAAACACAAACAAACCAAATAAAATTGTCTTAAACAACCATATCGAATGAGAGAGATAAAAGAGAGAGATCAATAAGGGTCACGAGGTTGGTTTTGCCAATCCTCAAAAGTCGGGTAACCGGGCGGAGCATCCTCGGAGTATGACCAATATGGAGATGGAGCAAAAGCGGCATTCGGTTGAATACCGAAATGGGAGGCCATCTGGTTCATCACTCCACTTTGCCAGTTGGCTTGGTGAAGTGCCTCCGTGGTGTTGTACTCCATATGCTGATGATGGCGGCCATAAGACAACAACATCTCCGAGAGTCGGTTACTCAAGTCTTGGTAACCCGAATATGCCGTCCATTCCGCCGGTTGTTCTCCCGAGAAACGCTTGTTTTTGTCATGAGTCTCGAGCCTGACTCCGGGTTTAAGCACCCTTGATTGAAACAAAACACCCTTCACTTGCAATTAAGCAAGGGTGATAGTAGTGGTACATACCTGGGCTTACTGATTTACCTTTGTGTGCTCCACCAGGTAGAGTTGCGCACCACTTATCATACGGTTCTCATCATGTCTCCTTGCAGAATGAACATCAAATTTGCGCGAGTTTGGCCTAAGATCCTTTAAATAAGTCGTTAGGGATGTTGGGTTAACCAATTGTTTTTGACAACTGGCTTCCCAAAAAGGATCTTGTGCCAATACTCCTTGAATTGTGCGTGGGTTACCCTGTGAAAACGATAACACGTTGTTAGACTCATCCTTATCAATCAATGGAGGACTTACCGTTTGTTGAGGAGGGGTTTGATTGATGATGCTTCTTCGGGTAGATCATCTTGCATTAAAGCTCCGAGTCCATCTAGGCAGTCATCATCAAAATATTCTTCGGTTGCATTAACCTGCCATGAAAACTCTTCGTCAGAATCGTCAGAATCAGACCATGGTGGAAGTACCTCATGTTGAATCCATGAATCCTCTATTGGTGGTGCAAGCTTTTCAATAACGGTTTGATCCATGGAATTTATCATTATTGTCGGAGGTTCTTGGATTGGTTGTTCGTCATTTGGTCGGGCATCTTCTTGTAATGAAAGTTCAACACCCTTCCCGAACCAAGTACCTTCCACCCCCATCTTTGAGTATGAATCCTGTCCAAGTAAAATTTTTTCGTTAGAATCATTGTTAACCTTAAAACTTGGACAACTTACTTGTGGCTGAATGGTAGAGTGAGTCAGCCATTCGGATTTCTCCATTGATTCTCGCATTCTTTCCGATTCCTCCCTCATCTTACGCAAAGAATCTGCAAGTGAGTCGACACTCCTTAGGTGGTCCTCCCAATCTTGTTCTTTTAATCCCCAAGAAGGCTGATCATCCGAATGTTCATCCATCGCCTCATCCTGTAAAATTAAAGAACTATTAAAATCCTCAGACTTAACATATGGATGATTTACCTTTTGTTGTAGAGATGATTGATTCGCCACGGGTTTTTCAAGTAACTTTTTTAGCGTTAACTCATGTTGGCATTTCCTAAGTACCCACATTGGTACATCATCATCGGGAATCCCATCGTAATCCTCCATATCTGCAAAAGGAACAAAACAAATACCCGGCGTAGTACGAAAATAGAAAAGATAATTAAAAACTAAAAAGCAAGTAACTTAATCGGGAATAAATTCTCAATCAAGGACCGATTAACTAATTAAACTCTAGTATCCAACTAAGCAACCATTCCCCGGCAACAGCGCCAAAAACTTGATGCGGTAATTATTATATATAAAAAGCGAAACAAGTTTTAACCTCTAAAAGCCTAGCCACTGTCTTACCACATATACAGGCAAGCGTACCTGATCGTGTGTAATATAGTGTAGGAAAGTCCAAGTATCGTATTTACCACTGGGAACGGTCAAGTTATCGTAGATTGTTAATCTATATCAGTTTCATTAACCTAAAGCTTTTGGGGGGTTTTTATGAAAAAGGTTTTAATAACTAAAAAGACAACTAAATTAACTAAGAACTAAGAAAGCAATTAAAAAGATTGATTAAGAACTATATGAAGAAAAACAGTAATACTTATCATGGTATAGTGAATCCCCAAGTGGATGATTAAAATAGGCCAAAGGTTTGGTTGTTTTGGTTATTGTAGGAATTTAAGTCTAGGATACCCTAACATGTAATGACTATGGCTGTTAACTAGGTCTCGATCCTCCTAGTCCCAATACTTAGGTCATTTGTCAGACAATCTAGTACCGGTCATCCGATCCTATTCCTATTGCATGGTTTTCTACTACCTGGTCGCTCTCGGTCCGAGTAACCACTTAACACAACTCTTCGGGACGAAGGGTAAGTCAATGTAGGTTGATTATCCTATCGGAGTTTATCTATTTAGGTCAAAACAGATACACCCAACCAACGAGTTCAAATAACCAAACAATATAAATCAGAACGGAACCATAACACACATTCAATTAACCAAAAACAAACCAATAAACATTATTTATAAAATCATCATCCACATTGGTTCATCAACCACAATAAGTACCACTATAAAAAGACTACTCACTAGACATAATCAAAACAGAAAACACGATAGTAGACATGATACCGACAGTAGAACGACAGATGATCGAAGATCGAATCCCGCAGCGTATCGGCACCACTCTCCACCTCGATGTTTCTCTCACAGGATCTCTATCTAACTCTATACGTGTATGTATGCCTGTGCTTCTCTATTACAACTGAAGGAGGAGGCTGGTATTTAAAAGAAGCGTCCAGAGCCTGTTTCGCGATCGCCAGACGCCTGTTTCGCGGCGCCAGACACTTAGGTCAAACCCTAGAATTCAGCACTGTCGAACTTGGCGGCGCCAGATATGGTATTTCGCGATCGCTAAGAAGCCACTGGATTGAGATTGTGCATTTTTCACGTTTTTCCGCCTTTTTTCATACTTTTCCGTTCCACGGCCTCCAAATCCTACAAAAGCAATAATAAGCTCAATTGGTGAGTGAAATGATCATAAACGGGTGAGAAATGGGGTAAAGTCATACAATTAAGCGCAACCAAAACATGTATAATTTTGGTGTTATCATCAAGTAATCAGATCAAGACCTGGTCTTGTTAGTCAGATGGATGACGACCGTCACTCAAAATTCTAGATCGCAACTGAACCTCCACGTCAGTGAAATGGTTAGGAATTGAGCACATAACAATAGTACCATTCACCGAAGCTGACATCCAAAGGAAAAATTCAACTCCACTCCTAAGAGGAATAATTCCGTCGAAGGAAAATCTCTAGAATAATGGTTGCAGAGCGTTAGGCTTCTGAGTAATCTAGCCAAATGCATAATCCGATCACCGTTGTTCTGAAATCGATACAAAGCTGACATGTCCTCAAAGAATCTGGAGCAGCTGGGAAAACGAGAGAAATTCAATTTTCAAGGTTGAAAACTGAATTGGGCTAAAAGTGGGTTGATGAGATCTTTACAAACCAATTGGGAAAGAAAGGTGGCTACTTAAGAGCAAGATTTTGAAACATCAAATGTATCTAAATCTGGGTGGATCTGGAGCGCAACTGAAAGTGATCAATCATTTGGGCCAAATTAATCTTCAAAGCCCAATAAGAATGCAAGGCCCAAAATGAATAAAACTTGAAAGCTCGATTGATCTGTAAGTCCGTTTCAACAAGATTCAGGGGTAGAGAAGAAGAAAACAACAAGAATCGATGGTAAATGAAGGTGTTCTTGATTTATTTGAGAGCTCTCACGGTTACAAGAAATCACACACTAACTAAAGTCGACTCTCATTGAATTGTTTCTCACTTCTCTCTCAACCACAAGACTCCTTTATATATAGGTGTCCAACTACATAAAAGCCCATGCCCAATAAGCCCATTAATCTATAAGCTAAATATTACAATTAAGCCCAAAGCTTGCTTTATAAAACTTTCACTAATTAGGACAATTTGGTCCTAACATGATCGTATAATCTTGAAAAACTTGTAAGTGCATCTGAAGATAATTCCCGAACAGAATTTGAACAATTTAGCATCCTTAGGAAGAAATTCCATCAAATAGTCCTAAACCCTGAAACTTGAATATATTTGAAACTTGAAGTGTAGGGACCAAAACTGACAGAACTTGAAACAAGAAGTACAGGGACTGGATTTGAACAATTCTTCAAAGTTGACAAATAAATATGTCTTAAAAGGTTGGGGGCTGGCAACGTCAATTTCCCAAACTTGAAAATCTAAATTGATAACCAATTCAAACTTCAGGGGCCAAAATTGACAAAATCTTCAAACTTTGAAAATAAATCCAAGATAGCTGCACGTGATATGGAGTCGGGAAACCAAACATATATTTCCCGATTCCATGCAAAATTTAATTTCTCGATCTAAAAGTCTGATTCTAAATTTCATGCCATATTTTTTGATTTGAGTAAATTTGAAATCAAATTTTTGATTCCAAAATTCTGAATGCAACATGATGAACTCGGGAAATATGCAGGTCAGGAAACCAGAAAATTTCTGGAGTCGGGAAGTTCGAGTTTTCTGAGTCGGGAAACTTGAAGATCCTTTCCAGTTTCGAGAAATTGAAGAAAACAACTTGTAAAATACATGAAATCAAGCCTAAAGTTGCTTCAAATCTCAACCAAAACACCAATCTTCATCATCTCCATCCAGATCCAAACCACAAAACTCATATTCAAACTTTTCTTCAAGAACAATGCTCCAAAATCCAAAAAAAAAGTCCTCTTTGAATGATTCCATAGGAACAAACAAATCTGATGATTTGTTTGGCTCTGATACCATTTGTTGGTCCCAAATAATCAAACAACAGAGGATTTAGGAGAAGAAATTGATAGACAAAATATAAAGTTCTTGATTTATTTTGGAGAGCTCTCAACATACAAGAACACACACACTATTTCTCTCTAAATGACTCTCATTGGAATGGTTCTCACACCTTCTTCCCAAACCCTAAACCCTTTATATATAGGGCCCAATTTCATCAAGCCCAAGCCCATTAGCTAAACTATCTAGTTAAATACAAAATAAACCTACTCAAAGCTTACTTTATAAAAACTTTCACTAATTAGGACAATTTGGTCCTAACAGTATAGAATTTTATTTCATTGGAATGTAACTGAATAGCAATCGGTTTTAAATGATTCATGACACGTTTAAGTGATGTGGGTCTAAACGTGCGCTGTGACGTAGGCTAGACGCGTGTTGTGGTGACAGGTTGTATGGACGCGTGTTTCTTTCTCGATGGACCTCCAAATCAAGCGGTTAGTATTCAAAGAATTTTTGGTATAAATCCCTATTTTGCAGATTGGATCTTTACCATATTTCAATCTTTTCAAATTTCGAAATTGCAATCGTTTCCTTATTACGGTATCCTATTTTCGGCAAGGATTTAGGCGAAGATCAAATATAAGGTAATCTTCTTCCTTTCGTATTTCATGCGACTGAAATCACAAGACGAGAAGAACCCTAGGAACTTTGATTTACTTCGATTTCGTCGATTAAAGGCTAGTTTAGAGCGCTTAGAATTTCTAGAATTAATGGAGGTTAGTAGCACAATTAAGGATGCTAGCGATATAGAAGCTTTCGAGAAGCTTGCAGGTTTGCCGGAGAGGGCTTTTCTTTTGGCTCCCGGTAAGATTCGTCTGGCGGATGCTCCTGAAGGGTTCTTTCCCCTTTTTGAGTATCCGTTTAAGATAGGTTTTCAGTGGCCTTTTACACCTCTATCTAGGCCTTTTATGTCTAGGTTCAATATTTCCCCTGGCCAACTGATGCCACCATTTTGGAGAGTTATCCAAGTGATCGAGAGAGTTACAAGAGATTGGGGTCGTCCTCCCTTTACCGTAGTTGATCTCATGAGACCCTATAGCATAAAGGCTGAGAATTATCATCGTTATGGCCTGTTTCCTAGGGGTAGGGGTGATAAGATGTTGGTTCAAAAAACGCAAGTACACGATCGAGGATGGAAGTCCCGATATGTTTTCTTACGATCTACTTCTGTTCAGGAGGAAGGTGGAAGGGTTGTTCCAGAGTGGAACCCTCTAGGTATAGATGTTTTTGCTTTTTTGAAAACTTTACAATCGCACGTTCACTTTTATTAATCGTACGTTTTCTTTTTGTAGATATTAACTTTACGCTCCATCCTACTGAAGAATCAAAGGCTAACGTCGAGCACTTTCTTCAGTACGGGGTAAAAGAGAGGTCGTTCTTTTACAAGTCCGATGACGAGGCTAACGACGACGAAGTGGTAGTAGTTGAAAAGGAAGAGAGCGAAGCCGAGGAAGAAGAGATGGAAGGTAAATTTTATATCATAAGATGCACTTTGTATTTTAATCGTTCATTTTCTGACACATCGTACATTTTGTAGGTTTGTCGAAGAAGCCGTTTAAGAGGGAACAACAGTTAGAGGCTGCTAAGAGGGCCTTGGAGAAGAGGAAAGGGATGACAGGTGGTGAGTCATCAGCTAAACGAACGAGATCATCGTTTGTTGATAAGAAAGACGGGCCATCGAATGATGCCATGCGAAAGGCAGACACCGTGATGAATGTGTCTCCTTTGAGACCTGCTCTTCTCGAAGGTACACCGAAGGAGCCTAAGGATGTGAAGACTCCAGCCAAATCAGTTAAGGGGAAGGGTCATGAGAGTTCTGGTCGTACGACCATGTCTATCTCACTGCCCAAGGGGTTTCTAGCGGATGATACCATCAAGAAAGAGAAAATCTTTCTGCCCATGGAACAATTCCTTCTTCCATCCCAAAAGAGTCAATTTGAAAAGGAGGGACTCGAGGACCTAGACGCTGGTGCTATGGGTCTTTCTTTTTTGGTAAGTTTTATATAATAGTGTTTTGTCATACGATATTTTGATATTTTATCGTATAATTATTCTGCGTTTCTTTTTCTAGGCCTTTCAAGCTTCTTTGGGTCTTCACTCACGCATTGAATTAATCAAGGAAGATATGCGCCAGAAAGCCGCGAGCGAGGATCGTGCGATACGTGAAGCGGCGAAGGCATCTGAGAGGTGTCTCAAGATGATGGTGGATCTCGAGGCCAAGAAGGTGAAGATTGATGACCTGAAGGCTCAGCTGGAGGAGTCCGACCAAATCAACATTGAGTAAACTGCTCAGCTGAAGTTGGCGACCGATCGTACGAAGGCCTTGGAGGATGAGCTGAAGGTACTCCGTGAGGAGAAGGATGCGAGCGAGAATGCTCTTATGGCTGAGATCCAGGATCTCAAAGATGAGGCTTCACTCGTTAGGGTCACTGCTCGAGCGGCCCTAATGCGACGTTTTATCAACGGAAAGGTCACTCTTGAGATGAAGTGGCCTTCTTTAACACCTTTCTGGGAACTGAGGAGCTTCTGGATGCTAAGGACCTTAAGGATGCAGAGGCGAAGAGAGAAGAGATGCTCGAGAAATCGGAAGATCTGGGCACTCAGGAGGAGGCTAGTAAGGAGAAAGCCTCTAGATCCGGTGTCGCAGACGAGGCTGTGGTGGAAAAGAGCCCTGTGAAGGATGCAGGATCGGATGCTCCTGCATCTTAGTTTATTTTGGTTTTTCTTTTGATGTAATCGTATGATTTCCCTTTGACGATGTTTTGACTTTTTTGACAATGAATGAAAGTTTGTTTGTTGATATCGCGCATTTGTTAGCTATGTATTATAATTCATTCATATATTTGTATCATGCGACTAAGGCTTTAGGATAGTTTAGAAACGTTTCTATTTTCATAGTTGAATGAATATTCATGCAACTAGCGTATTGTCTTGCGCTCGTGCGATAAGATCGTGCGTCCCAAGCTCATCATGCGATGTCTTGCGATATTCGTGCGATTCCTGTGAAAAATAAAGATGGCTATGGGGTGGCCGTTGGTTTGACCAACGGCGCTCTGACGCTCAAGCTAGTAATCTTTCGATAAGAGAATTTGTATGTAGGTTTAGAAATAGTACCTTTTTAGATGAACTGCATTCCAGCTTCGTGGGATTTCCTTACCATCCATAGTCGTAAGTTTATAGGCACCATTTCCAATGACTTTGGAAATTTTGTATGGTCCTTCCCATTTAATGGAAAGTTTTCCAGCGTTCAACTCTTGAGTGTTCTGGAACACATGTCGTAGGACATAATCTCCTACTTGAAACACTTTGGCTTTTACCTTTTTGTTGAAATGTCATTCGATCATACTTTTCTGTGAAGCCATCTTTTGTAACGCTGCTTCTCTGAGTCCTTCCAAGGCATCCAGATCATAGGATAGATCTATTATGTTCTGATCGATCGCACGATGTCTAGCGATTGGCACTTGTGATTCAATGGGTAACACTGCTTCGCACCCATATACTAACGAAAAAGGGGTTTGTCCTGTCGAAGTTCTTGGCGTCGTACGATTAGCCCATAGAACAGAAGGCAATTCTTCGACCCATTTTCCTTTCGCTTTCTTCAATTTTTTTCGGATAGAGTTGATTATAACCTTATTGCTAGACTCGGCAAGACCGTTAGATTCAGGATACCTTGGCGTGGAAGTAATTAGTTTGATTCCTCGTTCATCGCAGAACTTGCCAGTTCTTTCACTTATAAATTGTGTGCCATTGTCGCACATAATCTCAGATGGTATGGCGAACCTATATATCATGTTAGTTTGGATAAAGGATATGACCTCTTTATCCCTTACCTGCGAGAAAGCAGCAGCTTCGATCCATTTCAAAAAATAATCAGTGAGAACAAGTACAAATACTTTCTGACCTGGAGTGGGAGGTAACTTTCCTACGATGTCCATTCCCCATCGCATGAATGGCCATGGGGTTAAGACATAATGTAGGGGTTCGGATGGTTGATGTGACATACCTGAATGTCGTTGACAGGCATCACAACTTGGTAACTGAAATACAACTCTTTTTTATTTTCAAATTGCACTTTATATTATTATAATTAGTTATTTAATTACTGTATATTTTTTCGCATTTACCAAATTACACATTTATCATATTAACATACATAATCTTAAGTTAACCAAAATACATTAAAACCTTTTACGGAATATGAATTATTAATTATTGTCTAATCAAAACTTTCAAAATAAGTTCAAATGTTATTGGCTTAAAAACCCCACTACTAAGTGAATTGTTTTTTATAGTTTTGACCAGTTAACCATATGGACCTCGAATTTTATATACACGATATGCAATTTAAAACACATAAAACCTTAAATCTGACATTGTATAAGTGGGAATCAAACAAAATTATTCTTTCGAGTTATCGGCTTTAGATTCGAGACAATTCGAGCTACAACATTCGTAGGTATATATCTAGTACTCCCTCCGTCCCAAAATTATTGTCCAGTTTTGACTTTTGAAAGTTTTTCTTTTCCAACTTTGACCTTAAATATTTTTGTTTGTGTTATATAATACTTGATGCAAAATATATGAATGTGTTGTGTTTTTAATGTATATTCATTGGTATAATTTTCATCAAGTATTATATAACACAAACAAAAATCTTTAAGGTCAAAGTCGACAACGAAAGACTTTTAAAAGTCAAAACTGGACAATAATTTTGGGACGGAGGTAGTATTAAATTAAAGACTAATGAAAACAGAATAAGTTGTTATTTTTAACACCTTTAAGTTTTTTATGACTTTTTTAGTGTGTTAAACAAATTCATTTAGAGCATCTCCAATAAATTCTCCAAAATGGAGAAAATAGGGATTATGGAGATTTTTTGCAAAAATTTTGTTCAAAATGGAGAAGGTAGAAGAGAAAATGGGTTTTCTCTAAATATGGAATTAACCTTAAAAAATCATTATAAAATAAAAGCACTAATAAAAACCCTTGAAAATAAAATGTAAGTGAGAGAAATAATAATTTAAGGTTTGAATGAATTATTTTAATATTATAACTAATATTAAAATCTTTAAAATAAAAAATCTTTTGAAGATTAATAGATTTTTTCTATAGAGATTTTGACTTTTGCTTAGAAAGAGCTAGTAGAGTTAGTACATCCTTTAGTGTATGATTTTTACAAGTAAAGAGTATAAGTTTTTTGAAGGATCACTATATAAATAAGCACATAATATATAATATGAAAAAGAATTATCAACCTTACATGTCTTGATTATAATTGATACTTGCTCAAAAACTCCTTTTTTTTCATCTATAAATACTAGTCGTCCTTTTTCCATGATCATTAAAAACTCCATCTTCAATTATATATCCATGGATACCAAAATCGGTGCTGCTCTTGATGTTGTTTCTGTTTCCAACAGCAACGTCGGAAGTCCTCCGAAAACCGCCGCCGCCGTCTCCACTGTACAGTCCTCTGCAGTACCTTTCAACTCCGGGGAGGCCACGCTCGGCCGCCACCTTGCTCGCCGTCTCGTCCAGATCGGGGTCTCCGACGTATTTTCCGTTCCTGGTGACTTCAACTTAACTCTTCTGGATCACCTCATTGATGAGCCCGGCCTCAATCTCATTGGCTGCTGCAACGAGCTGAATGCAGGCTACGCCGCAGATGGATATGCTAGGTCTCGCGGCGTTGGTGCATGCGTTGTCACGTTCACCGTAGGTGGACTTAGCGTGCTGAACGCCATTGCTGGTGCGTACAGCCAGAATCTTCCGGTTATTTGTATCGTCGGTGGACCGAATTCGAACGATTACGGTACTAACAGGATCCTTCATCATACTATTGGACTGCCAGATTTCAGCCAAGAGCTTCGTTGCTTTCAGACCGTCACCTGCTATCAGGTATATAACATTTCGATTTTCGTCTACTGTTTTTAACCATCGAATTTGTTCACGTGAGACCAAGTTGTTTTCGTGAGAACGGTGACACCAACATTTTTTACATGAAACTTTACAACAAAATACCGTGGAGGTAAAAAGAAAATTTGAACATTCATAGTAAAAACACTGTAAATGTTACGTTCAGGTGTTTTTTGACGTGAAGGTTCGATATTTTTTGGCCGTCACAACATTTTCTTTGTCAAGGTTTCGTTTTTTTTACCTACTTTCTGAATTTTTTTTACCTCGATATTGTTTTTTAGTATGAATGTTCGAATTTTATTTACCGGTGTTTTGTTGTGAATTTTCATGTTTAGAGTCTTGGTCTCACGCGGTCTCATATAAACAGTTTGGCCTCATGTAACTAATATTTTTAGGAACTCATTAGTTCATTACAACTAATATTTTTAGGAACTCATTAGTTCGCTGAAGCTCAATTCAAACTAATATATTTAGAATCATTTAGCATGAGAATAGTAGAGACTAGACAGATTCCTAAATCGCATGGTTGTAATTTGTGCACAAACAGTTGTACATTGATCTGTGCGTTTGTACTTCTGGCCACAGTAAAGATATCTATAGAGATTGGAATGATACCTGAAAAGGCATAATTGTTTGCTTAACTTTGTTGGTATGTTTATCGTAGGCTGTGGTGAGTAACTTGGAAGATGCACATGAACTCATTGATACCGCAATTTCAACTGCTCTGAAGGAGAGCAAGCCTGTTTACATCAGTATCGGCTGTAATTTGTCTGCAATTCCGCACCCTACTTTTAGCCGGGAACCAGTTCCATTTTTTCTCTCCCCCAAGTATGTGCTTCAAATCCATAAACACCGATAATATGTTATGCTCACATACTCGCATTACATTTTGCGTTTTGAGTTTATGGTGGCTTTTTGGATGATGTAGGTTGAGTAACCAAATGGGTTTGAAAGCAGCTGTTGAGGCTGCAGCAGAGTTCTTAAACAAGGCTGTGAAGCCTGTAATGGTGGGTGGACCGAAACTGCATGTTGCAAACGCATGCCAAGCATTTGTCGAATTGGCAGACGCGTCAGGCTATGCTCTTGCCGTAGCCCCTGCAGGAAAAGGGCTAGTTCCCGAGTACCATCCTCACTTCATTGGGACGTATTGGGGAGCTGTAAGCACAACATTCTGTGCAGAAATCGTTGAATCAGCCGATGCTTACATATTTGTTGGACCAATATTCAACGATTACAGCTCTGTAGGTTACTCTCTCCTTCTCAAGAAAGAGAAGGCACTTATCGTGCAACCTGATCGTGTCCTGATTGGAAATGGACCGACTTATGGTTGCGTTATGATGAAAGATTTCTTGGAAGCTTTAGCCAAGAGGCTTAAGAGAAATACCACAGCCTATGAGAATTACTATCGAATCTATGTGCCTGATGGGCATCCTCTTAAACGTGCTCCTAAAGAGCCGTTGAGGGTTAATGTTCTCTTTGAACACATACAGGAGTTGTTGTCTCGTGATACAACTGTGATTGCGGAAACTGGCGATTCTTGGTTCAATTGCCAGAAACTAAAATTGCCGCAAGGATGTGGGTAAGCATCAAAGAGGGTGTCAATTAAGTTTATATAAATATATATGTTCTTTACCATGTCAATGGAAACAACCTCTCTACTTTTACATGGGATATACCGGGTTTGGTTTGGTTTGGTTTATGTGTTTTTATATCGCCGTATTTTAATCATCCAAAATGGGTATTGCAGGTATGAATTCCAAATGCAATATGGGTCGATTGGGTGGTCCGTTGGTGCTACCCTTGGGTATGCACAGGCTGCGACCGATAAAAGAGTGATTGCTTGCATTGGTGACGGTAGCTTCCAGGTATATACTTTCCCATTCTCGACCCCACCTTCACATGAGATATTCTGGGCCGTTTGGTTTGATTTGGTTTTTATCGACTTTCTTGATTTGAATGGAGCTCTTTTAAGATGTTTCATTTTGGTTATTTGTAACTTGAACCTATTTGAAACACAAACAGGTTACGGCCCAAGATGTGTCTACAATGTTGCGATGTGGCCAAAATAGTATCATCTTTCTAATAAACAACGGTGGTTACACCATCGAAGTTGAGATCCATGACGGGCCTTACAACGTGATCAAGAATTGGAACTACACTGCGTTCGTTGATGCAATCCATAACGGCGAGGGAAAGTGTTGGACCACAAAGGTGAGCAACTTTAGTTTTAATGCTATCTATTTCCAGCATTTGAAACAATTGTTCTTGTTGGAACCTATATCAACCAGACACAAACCATCAAATTTGTATATGTACACCGGAACCTGATTATCGATAGAGTCCGTCCTTTGAGTAGTATGCTTAAATATTTGTCGTATATAAATATTATATATTTATAATAAAATATTTAAAATCTAAATATATGTATAAACCTCCGCTCTTATGGGAAAAAAAACTCTTGCTCGAAAAGAGCTTTTTTTCCCTTCTAAAGAAAAACTCTTTTCCAGCAATATTTAAAGAGGTTTCACATACATCTCTTTACATGGTACCAGAGTTGCATGACCATGTCTAGGGACTTGCACACTTTTGCCTTAATTTAGGGAACTAGTTCAGTTTGGCATCAGCTAAACTTTGATAATCAAAACCTCAATTTCTTTAGGGCCCCCACTCTCTAAATAAGGGTTATTTAGATGTAGATTCAAAAGGGTTCAACATTTCTTAATATTTGATAAAACTCAATTAAATCTGTAGGTGTTTTATGAAGAAGATTTGATCGAAGCGATTGAGACTGCAACGGGAGCAAAGAAGGATTGCTTGTGCTTCATTGAAGTGATGGCTCATAAGGACGACACAAGCAAAGAGTTGCTCGAGTGGGGTTCAAGAGTCTCGGCTGCTAACAGCCGTCCTCCAAACCCTCAGTAGGCTTTGCTACCGTATCGTAATTTTTATTTATATCGGTCATAAATAAAACAAAATGAATTTACTTTTTCTTAGGCCTATTTGTAGAAATATGAGGATGATATTATGTTGTATTTGAAGTTTGATTCAAGCAAGAGTTGTTTCTGATTTTAACATTGATCAATTAATTACACCTTTCCCTATGTTTGTGTTTATATATCATATTTTATTCATTCAAGTTTTGTTTTTGATCTCAACATTTAATTACACCTTTCACAAGGTTAACCCCTTTTGTCTAATACAAACGCAGGATATGGAAAAAAAAAATTGAGTTTTCAAGAATTTTTTTTAAGAACAATGAAAATTTAAAAAACGTGTTTGATTTTTTCAGTTTTCAAAAGTTTTCCTAAAAAATTAGCGGTGCATTTGGTTCTAGGATTTCAAAATCCTATGTTTGAGAGATTTTAAAGAAATCCTACAATTTCAAATCCAGACAATTACGCAAACAAAACATAGGATTAGAGTTGATTTGAAATCCAAATCCCCCAAAATCCACTTCATTCCAGTAGATCAAATGGACTCTTAGGTCTCCAACGCCCTAGTCAATCACTTAAAGCTACCAACAAAGTATATCCAAAGCCATAGAATCAAAGGTTAATAATCAAGGTACAAGTTCTAAGGCCAACCATAGTGGATACATGGTTGCACATAAAGTGACGAACTTAGCAAGCAACTTAAACTTTTTAACAATTTAAAAAAAACACGCCTCAAACTTTCTAACAACTTAAAAACACCTCAAACTAAGATCATCGCTTGAATTCAAATGTTAACCTCACAATTTGGTTCGTTACTTATTGTATCTTCTAGTTATAAAGAGTATTTTTCTACTTTAGAAAAAAGTTAAATACCACAAAATTTCTTGTTTATAAGGGGTAAATGAGATAAGTTGTGCTTAATATTCTTTTAAGGGGGTGGAGAGAGGCTTATGTATTGAATTATACAAACATAGAGTTAAAGTGGTTCACCGATTTGCATAATTCACTTTCCAAGAATAACTATATGCTCATCTATGAATCACTCGTACATGATAAATTATTTACAAATATGATATACCAATATCAAAGATAAATAACAAGTGATCTATTCACCAAGAAGGTTTTGAATTAGTATTCTAGAATCTTAATGTTGAGACTTGAGATAAAACGTATTATAAGAATGTGCAACACATTTGTTTTTGTTTTTTTTTTTAAACAAGTTACATATTCTACCAAAATATATAGTTACATATTCTACGAAAATATATAAATATTTGGACACAATCTAAAAGTCCTAACAATCAATTTTAGCCGCTTTTCACATTTATCGATCAAAAATACTGTTTGTCATAAATCAATTGAGTACTTTTGATTTGTGTTTGTAGTTGATGTAATACCTAAAAGAAAATCTCATTTACCAAATGTTCAGTTGTTTTTATTCCATATCTATTTTTAATGATAAATAAGTTTTTAATCCATATAAAATAGGTTACTTTAGATGTGATCTTTTTTATAAAGAAAACATATATGAAATAAAAATAATTGAAAATAAAACAAAAACAGCTAGGTAAGAATAAGAATTTTATTTTTTCTAAAAAGCAACCCAACAAGCAGGCTACAAAAACTTGCAGAATGGGAGGTCATTTTGCAAGAAGCAACCCAACAAGCCCAACTGGAAACAAACTACAACTAAAAAGAGAAAAAAGAACGAACAAAGCCTGCATTTTGCAAAGGGAACAAAACAAACAGCCCATGAAAATAAGAAAACCATCAAGCAAAACGCCAATTAACCCAGCGGCTTAATGGGTCCAGCCGGCAAGAAGACAGCAGCACGAGTGATCTGCTGCTCAATCGCCAACTAGCAAGCTCTACCGAAACGACCTCGCAAAAGTTGGGATTCCAAACGGACTTGCACGTTCTCGACTATTCTGATTCCAAACACTGCATATTGGAACCTGGGTTATCAATAGAGTCTATCCTCTGAGTAGTATGCTTAAATATTTGTCGTATATAAATATTATATATTTTATAATAAAATTCAAATATATGTATAAACCTCCATTCTTCTGGGAAAAACTCTTTTCGAGAAAGATTTACAACATATCTTTACTGTTGGGAAATTGGCCTCAATATTTACCCAACAACCCAAGGCAATGAACACATATAGAGAAAAAAAAAAGACAAAAAAAAAAAAGACAAGAACTTACGTGGAAACTCCAAAACCAGAGAAAAACCACGGGCCTCCAGAGAGAAAATCCACTATGTGAAAAATTGTTACATCACACAGCTCTAATCTCTCAAACCTCCCCCAATAACACTTACACTCTCAAAGATTTAACTCACAACTTTCTACATTCTATAACAAGAGAACAAGAAAGAAAGAATAAAATACTTAAAGTGTATTTTATTGGGATGCTTTGAAACCAAAGCCTTGGACCTTCTTTTGTTATTAGATTTTAACTGATAGTATATTTGTAAAGGGTATTAGAAATTACTAATATTTTCTTATAGTTAAAAACTTTAAGCTTTATTTACTATTCATTTTTATTTGCACACCTAATGATACAACATTATTAGTTTTTAGTTTTTTAAGTATATATATCCCATTAATAGATTAAATACATTTTTATTTTTATTTTAATATTATAAATCAATATATACTTTAATTAACTAACTTAATTTTTCATATTTTTATGTTAACTATTATTAATTGATACTAGTGGTTTGCCCGCGCGTTGCACGCGGTGTTTAGAAAACATTTTTAAGGAAAAATAGAATTTGTTTTTATACATTATTTTCATAAATTTTATTTTTGTATTTAAATAAAATACATTATTGTTAGATATTTTGTTAAGTTGTGTCAATTTGTAATTCTTTAGAAGTTAGTTTCCTTTAATGTAAATTGTGGTTGAGGCCCATTTGTTTAGGGCCCATCCATTTCTAAAAGCCTAGTCCATTTAGTGTTAGTATAAATAGTCTTCTTGAACTTCATTTGTACTTTACATTTTCCAATCATTTGAGAGCAATATATACATCTTGATTGTGTTCATCTATTTGGTGTTGATTTGGAACCTACAATTGGTATCAAAGCCTACCACTGCTCTTGATCCGTAGTCTTCCTGCAACATAAGTTTGGACTTCTTGCGAAAGAAGATCAGACTTCTTTCGAAAGAAGATCAATCTTCCTGCATCATAAGAAAAATCTTCCTGAAGCATTAGAGTGCCTGAAAACTGATTCTCTTGAAGCAGAAGATAGTGTTATCCTTGAACACTTTTGGATCATACTTAGTGGTTCAAGATCCACAATCAACATCATCATGAACACTCGTGACGCCTTGGCAATCGGGTCCGATACCCGACCTCCTGTTCTCTTCCGCGGTGACTTCTCACAATGGAAGTCAAGATTCCTAGACTTCATTGAGAAACAACCTCTTGGCAAAGACATACTTGAATCCCTCAAAAATGGACCAGTCAAGTTCTACATGACTATCCCTGACGTTCCTGATGGCAACCCACCTGTCGTAGGTGGTGTGGTTGAGAAGGATGCAACCAAACTCACACCTGAGGAAGCAAACCGCTTGAAGGGAGATCAACTCTCCAAGTCATATCTCATCCAAAGTCTTCCGAATGACATCTATGCAAACATCGATTGCAACGACACGGGGAAGGCAATGTGGGATGAAATCTGTAGTTTGATGCATGGCACAGAGAAGGGTATTCAGATGAAGAGATCGAACCTCCTAACAAAGTTTGCCACTTTCAAGGGACGTGAGGGGGAGCTACTTGAAGACACCTACCATAGGTTCTGCACGATGATCAACGAATTGAGGAAGAACAAGCTAAAGAAGTCACAATTGGAAATCAACATCCAATTCATCAACTCTCTGCGCTCTAAGTGGAGGAGATTCGCCTCGAACATCTAACAGAATCGTAACTTGGAGGACATAGACATCCATGAACTGTATGAGCTGCTTAACCACAACCAGGATGAAGTGTTGGAGACTATGAGCAACATGAAGAAAGTGGAAAAGTATGCTGACCCACTTGCATTGGTAGCAGACCGAAGACAGTTCACTTCTGGGAGATCACCCCGCTACAAGGATGAATATGATGTACCGTCTGACAACGGAGAGAAAGGGAGTGACTCTGATGAGGAGATGAATGACATGAAGAAGGCTCTTGCACTAATCACACGGACCTTGTCTAAAAGGAACTTGAGGAAACCTATGTCTTCCAACAATCATAGGTATTACAGTGGTAAAAGATATGAAACTAAACCAAGAGGTGAATTGAAAAGGTACGAAAGGCCAACTGAGTTTGACACTAGGAGGTATGAAGAACCTAGGGAGCGTAGATATGATGAGAGGAGGTACCAAGAACGACGTTATGATGATCAAGAGAGAAGGTATGATGACAATGAAAAGAGGTATGACGAACCTAGAAGGTTTGACCAAGAGCCAAGGAGACTTGAATAAAGCAGTAGACCTGTCTACCACAAGCCGGAAGAGAAAGCAAAGACAGATGACAAAGGCAAAGAGCCCAAGAAGGATGGGAGTCCAACATGCTTCAAGTGTGGGAAGCCTGGGCACTTCGCTAAGAATTGCATCAACCATGTCTCCAAGTACGACTACTACAAGAACAAAATGAACTTGGCGAAAAAGCAAGATGATGGATTAGCACTGCTTGCTGAAGATGAAGCCTGGTTGCAAATGTCAAGTGATGATGAGGAAAGAGGTATTGTCTGCATGCTAGCTCAAGATGACGCGTGGAATGTGGATAGTGATGAAGGAAAAGATCAACTATGCTTGATGGCAGATGTGGATGAAGAGTATTCCGAGGATGATGATCGTGACTACAATGATGTCAACTCAGACCATTCTGATTCATCTTCTGAGGTACTCCCTGACCCATACACTGAACTTGAAAATCAAGTAAAAGGTCTTGCACAAAAGGTTTCTGAGTATGAAAATAAGATTAAACAAGCTAATAAACAAACCACAATTGCTGAATCCAAATTAGCTAGTGAACATGCCTTAGTTGTGAAATTCAACATAGAATTAGCCTATTCAAAAGACAAAGTTAACATGCTCACCCTTGCAAACAAAACTCTTAAAGATAAAGTCACAAGCTTAAATACTAATATCACTGATCTACAAAAGAGACTACATGAGGCGGAAAGAGTGAGTAGTGAGAATGTGAAGAAATATGAATTTATTTTTGCTCAAAGAATTAACTTGTTTGCGAAAATCAAAGATATGGAGGACAAATTTTTAAAGAAAGGTCAGACTGATCAAACCATTCACATGAATCAACCCAAAGAGTTCAATTATTACAATCCAAAGGAAGGCATTGGATATAAAAGTCCATGCTACCTTAAGCGTGCCATATCCAAGACCCCTACCTTGTATGATATTAGGTACATGAGTCTTGGATACAAAATTGTTTTCATGAAAGAGTCTGATGATCCTGTACAGTTGAAGGAAATTGAGAAGAAGGAAAAAGCTAGAAAAAACAAACAATCATTTCTCTTCAACTATTCATCTCTCAATGCCAGTTATGCAACGCATGAGATTCCTTTGTCTAAGGACTACACGCCTAGCTATACTGAGGCTGAGATGAATCAGGAAGTTCCAATCCTTGAAAAAGTTTACAAAGATAACCAAACCTTTTATGAGAAAAGGATTGCTAAACTTGAGGCTGAGCTAGAGGATGAGAGGCGCATGAGCCTTAGGGAAAAGGACCTATTCTTGAGTAAAATCAATGAATTGGAGGAAGCCATCAAATCCAAAAGCACACCAAAAGCATGTCAATCCACCTTTGGAACTCGTGATAACTCATGTCATCATAACCATACATGGAATGTGAATGCATTAGATTTCAAACCTTCAAGTACCCATACCCAAAACTCTCAATCCATGGTACTAAGGTCTCCAATCTGCACCACCATTTCATACATGGAAGACTTAACTTATATGGCACCTAAATCAACGGTACAAATTTCTGAAATTGTATCGGATGATTGTACCAATAGGGTTGGTGAGAATGGTAGATCATCAGGCCAGTCTAAACCAGGAAACAAGGCTCTTCCTAAACTATCCCGGAAAGACAAAGGGAAGGATAAATTGGTCACCCCTGAGTCTGAAGTTGCAAGTTCATCTCGTAC
Organism: Centaurea solstitialis; assembly: GCA_030169165.1. Classification (NCBI taxonomy): domain Eukaryota; kingdom Viridiplantae; phylum Streptophyta; class Magnoliopsida; order Asterales; family Asteraceae; genus Centaurea; species Centaurea solstitialis. Next base: position 60,860,903 of record CM058045.1, on the reverse strand, counting down.
CAATGTGAATGTTCCTAAGAAAAACAGACGTTTTTAAAAACGAAAGAATGCTACCAAACCAAAGGAACACTCACACAACTTCACTCCGAAGAAAAACGCCTCACATACTCATTCTTCAAATGTCAAAGGTACTAACCGTGATTCTCAAAATGTGACAGATCAATATATGAGAAATGGTAGGCGTAAGAACAAGAAGAGTGGATCAAAAGAAGGCAGTCGTCCGAAGCCATTTGCACATAAGCCTAGTTTCATGAAAAACAATTTTTCCAATTTTGTATATCATAGAACTAATAGGCATGTACCACGAACTCCATTTCAATGTTATGAATGTGAACATATTGTTTATGGATGTCATAGCAATTTTCGTTGTCAAAATCAATTTAGATTTGGGTACTGTGCAAATGCTTTCGTGAATGATTACTTTATTCCTAACTATCATGGATTCTACGATCATGGTTATCATCATACTCATAACAAGAAGCCTAATCCAAAACCCAAACAAAATTCTCCACCTAAGGGCAAACAGGAACATGTATCCAAACCTGCTATTCCTAATCAGAAAGGACCCATTCCCAAATGGGTACCTAAAAATGTTTCTCCGTGATTTTGCAGGACGGTCATGTATGGTACATGGATTCAGGGTGTTCCAAGCACATGACCGGAAGGAAGGAACTTCTCGCTAACTTCAAACAAAAATATGGCGGGAACGTTCGGTTTGGGAATAAGCTTTCAGCACCAATAATGGGATATGGTGATATCCTTCATCATAAAATCACCATCAATAAAGTAGCCTATGTGGAAGGCTTGAGTCACAACCTGCTCAGCATTGGAAAGTTCTGTGACAAGAAACTTGAGGTTAACTTTCGGGAAACAAGATGTTGTGTCAGGACATATGATGGACAGGAACTCATTGAGGGTACTCGCAGGTCGAATCTCTACACCGTCAATTTCCGGAAACAACGACCATTCACAGAAGTATGTCTGCTCTCTAAAGCAACTTTCAATCAGAACGTGTTGTGGCACCGGAGACTATCCCACCTGAATTATGCTACAATTAATCAACTAGCCAGTGGCGGAACACGAGTAAGATAATCCAGGGGGCCGAATAATAACATAATCAAAATATGAAAGGTTAAAAATGATATTACAAGACTTGTGATTTTGACCGGTTCCCCTCTTTAATAATCTCTACCCTCTCATGAATCGCGTCAATCCTCCGTGATTATGTCCACCGTAACCACGAGATGAGTGGCTGAGATTGCTTTTCACTTTTTCTTAAATTGACATGCTTCTCGTTTGAACTTTTCCATATATATGTATATTTAAAAACATGATAATTTTGTATGAATTAGGAGCTAGTTTATTTTAACTTTTAATATAATCAATTTTTTATGAAATATTTGCATATAAAAAATATAGGAAAATATTATTTATAATATAACCATTAAGTACAAAAACAAATGTATTCGTAAATAGAAAAAAAAAGAATTTAACTATAATCAATTTGAACCCAAAATATTTTCTTTTATGTTAAAAATGATATTTTAACTATTTGAATCAAAACAAAGATTTTTGCATTTTGAAAATCGTCCAACAATCCTAAACCTAGCTATAATGGCCTTTCGGTAAATAGAATTAACTATTGACCATTTTCAAATTAAAATACAAAATATAATGATTAATTTGATATTTATTGATTCACAGGGGAATTTTTTATTTTTGGACAACTTAGAGGGACCAAAAAGGAAGTTTTTAATTGAAAGAATAAGTTTCTAAAAAGTTTGAGTTAAGAGAGAGGATCGAAACTGGGTGGCCAACAGAAAATTTCCATGCTAAAACCATTAAGCTACAAGCCCAATTTAATAATATTTCGCCTATTTAATATATAAACATGAAACTGCGGGGTGGCCATGGCCCCCCATAGCCCTCATTGTGTTCCGCCTCTGCAACTAGCTAAGATAGGATTGGTGACTGGTCTCCCCTCCTTGAGGTTCACCAAAGAACAATTGTGCTCAGCATGTGAGATGGGGAAGATCAAAAAATCTTCGCACAAGTTGAAAGTGCAACACAACACCTCCAAACCACTTCAGCTCCTCCATATGGACTTGTGCGGACCAATGCGTGTACAAAGCATCAACGGGAGGAAGTATGTACTGGTAATTGTGGATGACTTCTCAAGTTATACATGGGTGAACTTTCTCAGAAGTAAGGATGGTGCTTCAGACATCATCATTTCTTTCATCAGAAATGTGCAGGTCAGACTACAACTTCCTGTTCAAGTGATTCGCACCGACAACGGCACTGAATTCAAGAATCGCAAGCTTGACTCGTTTCTTGATTCTGTCGGCATCACTCATACCTTTTCGGCTGCCAGAACACCTCAACAAAATGGTGTTGTTGAGAGAAAGAACCGTACCCTAGTGGAAGCTGCACGCACCATGTTGACATTCTCCAAGCTTCCGCTACACTTCTAGGCTGAAGCCGTTGCGTCTGCCTGTTTCACCCAAAACCGATCTCTTATTACCAAAAGGTTTATGAAGACTCCGTATGAATTGGTGTACAATCGACCTCCCAGCATCAAATTCTTCAGAGTTTTTGGTTGTAAATGCTACGTGAAAAATGATAAAGATAATCTTGACAAGTTCAGTCCAAAGGGTGATGAGGGTGTTTTCATCGGGTATGCCATGGACTCTCCGTCCTACCGCGTGTACAACAAGAAAACAAGACTTGTGGTTGAGAGCACAAATGTGGATTTTGAAGAAGGCATTGAAGAAGACTCTACACCAACACTAGTAACACCAGGAATCTCTGGTGTTCTGGCTTCTGATCATCTTCATGGCAATCCCATGACGTATTCTTCATCGACAAACAAACCATCTTCTTCTAACTCTAACTCTTGTGATTTGGATGAACTGTTTGAATTCTTTTATAAAGATTTCTCTGCACCTGCTAATGTTGTTCTTCCTATTCCTGCAGTTGTTCAACCAACATCTCATGTCATTGTCTCGACCACTGACATCTCATCGTCCAACCTCCAAGGCACTTCATCATCATCATCCTCCGCAACAACATCACCAAGTTCTCAAGTATCTCCTGCACCTGCTGAGGGGGAACCTCTCCACATACTTCAGCAACAGGGTCTAGTGATGACTGCATCAAGTCCACAAAGTGGTGCTTCCTCTACTATGCCTACTACAAGTCAACAACAAGGCATTCCTACTCCTGCACCACATGTGGCAGGTACTAGTACAAGCACTGCGCAACCTACTCCACAAGCTGTTGGTCCCTCACATGTCTCTACAGACACACCGGCAGCTCCTGGTCCCATTATGGTACAATCTCAAGTGCCACCTACTGTTACCACTCTAGCAACGACCAGACGTGAACCCGAGTTCTATATCGATCTGAGGATAGAACCTTTACCCCCTCCAACCTTACCCCATACAACCAAGTGGACGCGAGCTCATCCACTCCAACAAGTGATTGGCAGTAAGTCGGCACCAGTCAAGACAAGGTCTGCAACTCAAAATGAGTGCCTATTTGCAGCTTTCTTATCAAGACATGAACCCTCGAACGTGACGGAAGCCCTTGATATCTCTGATTGGGTGACCGCCATGCAAGAGGAATTGAATCAGTTTGAACGCTTGGGTGTCTGGAGACTTGTACCTAAACCAAAGAACAAGACAATCATCGATCTGAAGTGGATCTTCAAGAACAAGAAGGATGAAGATGGGATTGTAACAAGAAACAAAGCTCGTCTAGTAGCCAAGGGTTTCAAGCAACAAGCGGGAATTGATTATGATGAGACATTCGCACCAGTGGCCAGAATTGAAGCCATTCGGATCTTCTTAGCCTATGCCGCTCACAAGAACTTCACTGTCTACCAGATGGACGTAAAAACTGCCTTTCTCAACGGCGAACTGAAAGAAGAAGTTTATGTCTCTCAACCTGAAGGCTTTGTTGATCGTACCAAGCCTAATCATGTCTACATCCTAGACAAGGCTCTTTACGGGTTGAAGCAAGCTCCCCCGTGCCTGGTATGATCATCTCTCCAATGCGCTCCTAGATAATGGTTTCTATAAAGGTAAAATCGATCCTACTCTTTTCATCAAGACCGAAGGTGATGATATCTTGTTAGTTCAAATTTATGTCGATGATATCATATTTGGTTCTACTAACTCAGATATGTGCACCTGGTTCAGTGATCTCATGACCACCAGGTTTGAGATGAGTATGCTCCGGGAGTTGTCCTTCTTTTTAGGACTTCAAGTCCTACAAAAACCTGATGGTATTTTGATTAATCAATCGAAATACATCGGTGATCTTTTAAAACGTTTTCACATGGACACTTCTTCCGTTGCTAAAACTCCTATGGCCTCGGGCACTTTGATCGGTGCTGACCCAAAAGGGAAGCCTGTCGATCAAAAGACTTATAGAGCCATCATTGGTTCTTTGTTATATCTGACGGCAAGTAGACCGGATATTATGTTCGCTACTTGTTTTTGTGCTCGTTTTCAGGCAAACCCAAAGGAATCACACATGATGGCAGTCAAACGCATCCTCCGATACCTGAAAGGCACACCCAACAGTGGGTTGTGGTATCCCAAGGAGTCTGGATTTGAGCTCGTCGCATTTTCGGATGCAGACCATGGAGGTTGTCAACTGGACCGGAAAAGCACGTCAGGCCATGTCCAGTTCTTGGGTGATAAATTGGTAAGTTGGGGTTCAAAGAAATAACATTGTGTTTCTACATCTACAGCTGAGGCGGAGTATGTCGCTGCTGCCAGCTGCTGCTCCCAAGTATTGTGGATGAGGACCCAGCTAAGAGATTATGGCTACAACTTCAATCACATACCCATCTACGGCGACTCCAAAAGTGCAATTGCTATCACATGTAATCCAGTACAACACACTCGCACAAAGCACATTGATATAAGGTACCACTTTATCAAGGATCATGTGGAGAGAGGTACGATTGAACTCTACTTTGTCAATACCGAGTATCAACTTGCGGATCTTTTCACCAAGACTTTGGATGAGAAACGGTTTAACTTCCTAATCTCCAAGCTTGGCATGTATGACCCTCAAGAGTGATCATCTCTCAACTACTCAGTCCCTCATAACCATGACATAGTGTTCAGACGTATGTACTAGACCACTGTGTCATTGCTGTCTTGGACTAAGTAATTGATAGATTAGGTATAGTCTTACTTTATTCCTTTGTATCTATATTTTCTTGTTGTTCGTGTGGGTATTACTAATCTTTTGGCTTGAGTGTGCATATGTCAAGGGGGAACGTTCCCTCCCTACGCATGAACCAAGGGGGAACGTTGTCTGTCTCCCTACGCATGTTCCCAAGGGGGACAGTGTTTGTATGTGCTTGTTCCGAGGGGGAACGATGATAGGTATGTCATACCGCACCAAGTCACAAAGGTAAGTTTTCTTTATACTTATATATCTAGATATATAGATTTCTTTTTAATTTTTTTTTCTTTCTTCCTTTTCTTTGTTTACAAAAAAAAAATTCAAATTTATATATAAATTTTTGTCTTTTTCCTCATTTCTTTCTCTCTCTTTCTTTCTTCTCCAACTACACCTTATTCATCTTCTTCCCAAGTTTTTCCCCAATTTCAAATCTTCATCATTTTTCAAGAATCATCACCATCTTTTATTGATTTTCAAGGTAAAATCACTTATCTCATTCTACATTCTTGCCTATTATGCTTACATTGTCACATTTCTTGGCTTGTTTTTGAAAAACCCCTTTGAAATTTCAAGGGTTTATCAAAAACCCCAAACTCAAAATTTTTGGATTTTGAGGGTTTTGGGTTGGTTATTTGTGCTATGTGGCTTCATTAATTGTGCACATCTTGATTGGAGCTTTTAGTTATATCTTTTGTATTTGATTTGGTAATATTTTTTTTTGGTTGAATGTGTGTCCACCATTGTTAGAGTTTTTGAAGGTCTCATGTGTGTTTCATGAGGAACAACAAGAAAAGCACATTTTGATCTTTAAAAGCAATATTTTGTGGTGATTTAGTGTTTATGAGAATTGCTTGAATAACCCTCATTTGATAATGTTCAAATCTTTTTGGATCTTAAGGGTTTTGGGGTGGATGTGTTTTAGTTGCTCTCATTATTAGTGTCCATTGTTGTTAGAGCTCTCTTGTGTGCTAATTTGTTTGGGATTTAATGGTTTTTGAGTTCTTATGCTTTCCACCATTGATAGTGTCCTTGGAGCCTTCATATTGTTCTTGAGAAAAACACATTTTTAATCTTTAAAAAGTTAAAAGTCTTGGTGTTTTGGTGTTTTAGTTGTATATGAGGCTTGTTTGGAATAACTCTTGTTTGGGATTGGGCTTATTGCAAAACTTCAAGAAAACCGTTTTTTATTTTTAAACTCTTTTGATGAATTTTTTTTTTATTTTTGAATAAATCAAATTTAAAAGGTTAAGAAAACTTTAAAATTAAAAAAAAAAAAAAATCTGTTTTCCAAGAAAAGTTATTTTTTGTTAATCTTTAAAAAAAATGTAAGAAATTTTTTTTAAAAAAGAAAAAAAAAAGTCAGTTCTATCAGAAAAGTTCTTTTTATTTTAAAATGTTTTTTTTTCTTTCTTCTTCTCTTTCTGGTTCGACTTGCAGAGGACTTCACCTCCATTTCCTTGTTATTATTATTTTTTACTTTTCTTTTTCTTCTTCTTCTTTTTCTTTTCCTTGATGATTTTCAAAAATGGTTTTTGCATAAAACGTTGTTGGACTCCGGCCATGGTGTCGGTCTTTGATTAGAGCGGATTTCCGGCCTCAAATCACGTTTTTCCGGCCTTTGTTCGGCGGATTTAGATTTTCGGTCATATCGAAGCTTTGAGTTCCGGCCGTCGAGAGGATTCCGGCGATCGCTACTGATCTAGCCATCACTTCTGTCCGTTTTCCTTCGGCCATCTGAAATTCGTTTTCCGGCCATGTCCTTCGCGATTCCGGTCATAGTCATCTCTTCCGGCCGTTGATTCCATTCCGGCCTTGTACGGCTTCCATATGCGATTCCGGCCTTGGATGTGACCTCCGGCTCCAGCCCTTGATTAAGCTTCTTCCGGCTCTTGAACTCCTCGAATTCCGGCCTTGTATTTTCACGAGTTCCGGCCTTGTATTTTCGAGAGTTCCGGCCTCTCTTGGACTGCACAAGTTCAGCCTAAACGACGACAAATCCGGCCTCCCTTGTTGAGCTTCGGCAGTTCGCCGGCGATTGATTCCGGCCACGAGAAGTTTAGACTTCCGGCCTTAGGATTTCTTCCAGTTCCGGCCTTAGGGAGGAGAGAGTTCCGGCCTTTTTTTTCCAAATCTTCCGGCCATGTTTCTGCGTTTTTCCGGCCTTCTGACAAGCACCTTCCGGCCTCCTTTCAGATCTGAAAGTTCCGGCTCTCTTATGAAAAGTTCCGGCCTTTACATATGGCTTTCGGCCTTTATCTCCACCCCACCCTCTTTTGGCCGTTGTTTTTTTATTCCTTGTTGTCTACGTGTGTGTGTTTCCAAGAAAGACATGGTCCTTGTTATTTCTTTTTCTTTCTAGCTATTTTGACTAGCCTACTGTACTTGTTATTTTTTATGTTTTTTTTTATTACATTTTGTTTTTCTTCTCCTTTTCGTAATCTCTCTATATATATATGTCTACTTATAATATTTTGTTGTTTTAGATTTGTTTAGATTTTTAATGGTTTATTATTTTCTTTGGTTTTATTTTTTTTAGTTTTCTTGGTTTAATTTTTTTTGATTTAGTTTTTTTGTTGTTGTTACATTTCATCGTTGAATAGTCTCTGGGTTGCAAGTCTTACTGATTTTCCAAATTTCAGCAGGTTGAGAGGTTGAATTCACTCAATTTTGTTTTCCTTTGAGCTTAAGAGTTGAGTTTTGCGTGCATGTTTATATGTGTGTACAGTTCAGGCTTACTCCTTCATTGTATATACATGCCTGAAATGTCGTGTGCTTCAATTGTGTGAGCTAATTGATGTGTATGAGTGTAGAGAGCATTTGGCTCTTTGTGCGTATGAATGAATTGGTGTATGCATTTGAGTACGTGAATGCTTGTCAATCATGGGTTTTTTTTGAAATTAAATGAGTGCTGTTTTGGACTTAAGTGCATGTATGTGAAGTATGTGCTTTAGGTTGTGATTATTGAGTGTGCACTATTTGATGTATGAGTGTAGAGTGAATTTGGCCTTATGTGCATGTGACTGCATTTGTGTGTGCTTAAACTTAGATTTACAACTGGTACCCCTGACATCACTATGTCATTTCCTACACGCATGTTAAGTGATCATGTGTGCCATGTTTGTGTATACTCGTGCTCCACCCAAACTGATCATTCATGCACCTTGGTTGGTTGGTAAGGTTTCAAGGGATTCTATTATCGGATGCTCATCACTCACCCAATGTCTTGCACTTCCTTATACCAACACCTTGGTCTTGGTATTATGGCGAAAAAGTGCACCTCAATGCTGTAAGGGACACCATCAAAATTTTGCCTATACCTTGATTCTAACCATTTTTTCCTTTTCAGGTATTATGGCGAAAAAGTCACGCGCCCCTAAACCCAAACCTATCACCTACTCTGACCTCCCACCCACAACCCAAGCCGAACTAGATAGTACTTTTCCCTACCACAACTACAAACCACTCATAGCCAACAACCATTATCTTGATCCAAACAACCTGCCTACTCAACACCCCATCATCCTTGAAATCCTAAAGAACCACCCACTCACTCCTTTACTCACCCGACATGTTGAGGTACCGGAAGTCTCCATCCAACACCTATACAACTCTCTGAAATATGTACCTGGCAACACTCCTTCAGAAGACACCCTCACATGCCAAATTGATGATATCGATGTTACTATCACACCAAGCATATTCGCCACTACCTTAAACATCCCAGGAGGTGCCATGCACACAAATCACTTGTCTTCCAAACAACTTCTAACGCGCATCATGGATCTTGGATACTTTAGACCACTTCCTAATCTCAGTGCATTCTCACGAACAGACCTTCCGGGAATTTGGTCCACTTTGTTTGTCATCCTCAACAAATGTCTGTCATCATGCACAAGAGGCACTGATCAATGCAGTCAAGAAATGAAACAGTTATTTGTTGGTTGTGCCACCAATGATCCAACAACCGACTATCTATCCTTCTTGTGGAGCGAGTTCACATCTGTCATCAAGGCAAAGACGTCTACAGGGAAGGCAAAGCTCTTTCTTCCCTACCCACGATTTCTGGCGCTGATTATCGATCACTACACTGACACTATAATGAAAGATATTCCAATGAGTAAAAACTGGCCGATGACCAGAATACATGATCGTGACCCTGATCCAGATCATATTACATGTATGCCTATTCCACGGGCACTTTTGGAGGCCGCTGATCAGAGTTCACCCATTGTGAGAGAGTACTTAAAATCTCTACCTCCACTAGGCCCTCTAGAGCCAGAGGCTGGCACCCCGGAGGTACCCCTTAGACGAGAGAGTGAGGGTATTGAGCGTGGTCATTCACCTGGGGGTGATGACCAAGGGCTTGAGGATGAGGTGTCGGGGGGACATGACGGGGGTAGATTAGGGGGTGACTCTGATCGACCCGGAGCCACTTCTACACATGTTGATAGATCTACCCTTCTCTTTATGTTGGGTCTTGACTCTGATGACTCCGATGACTCTGATGATGACCACCATCTTGATGGTGCGGGAGGTATAAGGATTGAGGGAGACACCATAGTTGAAGAAAGTGAGCTGAGTGTGGGATGCGAAAGAATTGATGAGCGTGTGACAGGATCAGAGGTTTTAACCGATCCTCCCCTACCCTTAGGAAGGAGCCGGGCACCCACATCCGCTACCCACACGCATTCGTTAGATGCGGGTATTGAAGCAGACACCTCCCACCCAGAGGTGCAATTGCATGCCCCCCTTAGCCACTCACTCACCTCTCAACAGGTGCGTGTTTCATTCCACGGGGATTTAGCACAACGGCTATCGCGCCCTCACTTGGAGGGTAGTGATATTGAAACAGGAGGATCCCTGCCCCGATCCCCAACCTTCCTTGATGAGCACATGTGTCTAGAGCCTAATGATACACACATAGGTACACATACTGCTAGTCTGAGTGACGCAGTTTCAGCTCCACCTCTCACGATTCTGAGTGACGTGACTGGAACCCCGAGAGTGGCGCCCCCGACGGGTGTTTCACAAGGACCGGCGGGAAGACCTACCACGGCTATCATCACGCCAACCGTGAACGTAGGCCACACCGTTGATTCAGCGGTTGTGCAAACGGGTACTCTATGTGAGCCCGGTGTTACTTACCCGGCATCTGTTGTCAGGGAAATGATCGAGAGCGCCCTAAAGGCTCAGATTGATATTGTACGAGCGGAGTTCTCTGGCAAGATTGCCGCCCTTGAGGCCCAAGTTAAGGGCAAAGGGAAGTCCACAGTGCGTGCTACTACACCTCCTCCCCCTCCTTCCTCACCTCCGAGATCTACCACACCCGCTTCCTCTACCGAGGAGTTGCGGGATCTACTTATGGCATCCTTACTTTCTCGTGGCGATCTTACTGACAAAGAGGTTCATCTTCTTGGGTCCTTGAAGCAGTTTTCTGATCCATCCCTTCCCGCGAACCGTCCCGAGCCGGCTACCGCACCCTCTCATGCGGTAGGCCCTTCCACCCAGTGGCTCGAAGAGAAGTTCAGTGACCTCAGGGAGGAGGTCAAGTCTGATATTGCAGAGGTCAAGAGCTCTCTTTCCGCCATCCGTAGAGTTCTTGCGAACTCTTGTCGCGCCGCAGCCGAGCCAACCAAACGGAGGCACGACGACCGTGAGGATCCCGGACGCCGTGAGGGGGAAAACCCCAAGAGGGCTCGACGCATTACTTTAGCTCTGGCAGGCAAATCTTCCGGCGCCGCTTCCGTCCGTACCTCCGGTACTCATACGGACACCGGTGCCAATGGTCGTCGTCGCTCACAGCCTGATCAGAGCACCGTTGCTGTTGTTGAGATGGTTCGCCAGACATCTCCTTTGTTATCTTTTGGGACACCTCCGCCCTACATGTCTCCTCTTCCACTTACGCCGTCACCTACTTGTCATGCGTCGAATAGACCTCCGCCTCGCACGCCTTCGCCGGTTCCTTCTGTCTCTCCTCCTCGAGCATCACCTATTGTACCAGACTTCTCCGCGTTTGGCACTCCGTCGCCACCTCCTCACTCCTCAGTCAGAAGCCGTGCACCAATCAACCCGGTGACTCATGGCCCTCAGCGACCGATTCATGGTCAATGGAGGCAACCATCGGTATCACCTCCCAAGGTGATCTATCCTAATGAGAAGGGTGCTCTTTCTAACCGGCGTATGTATGTGGAACCACGGGTACCAGTTCGATGGGATAGAGAAAGGAGACGCGGTCGATACCTTGAGGACTCTCACAGATCCATATTTACCGATAAGGTATTTATCTTAACCGTGGAGAAGTATCTTGGGATTACGAAATTGTCAAAATCTGATCAAGTCAAGCACATTCTTTGGATGATGACTCAAGCCAAACCTCAAGGAGATTTATTCTTCTACAATAACCCGATTGTCCTTCTTAGAGAAGTTTCCTCCGTGCGCTTTCATGGATTATGGTTCTCTGTCTACACGGTCATTCGTAGGAGTACCGGTACATATACGTTCACCGAAGCCGACTTCGACAACGTACATATTGACGACATTGAGTCACTGTATACTGATCTGAAGACGCTTACTAAATGACCTCTAGCCTTCTTCAAAGGGCTTGAAGCGGTAAAGCGCTTCATCGTGAGAAATCGGAGGAACTCAGAGATATCAGACTTTCAGATTGGGTTGGAGAGTCATCAAAACACCATCAACCTTACACCGCCAAATCAGGATCTTCCCAACATCGATCGCTATTCTCCCTTTGATGTTCTTGAGAAACCGTCCTTTGAGGTAGTCTATTTGAATGAGAAGCGTGAAAAGAAATTCATGCGGTGTAATGAGGTCCACAAGTACAGTGATGGTACTCTTCACTACATCAACTTGGGGTTGGCAACGGAGAAGAAAAGACTTGAACTTGAGGTACAGAAGACGGGGCATTGGATAAACCCCTCAATCCTCATTGACAGGGTGTTCAGGATCACCGAGCATCGTCTAGAACACCGCAACGTTCTACGACGCCTCGAGTCCTTTTATGGGTTGAGGAAGATAGAGGGTCCAGCAAGAAAGCGTGAGGAGATACCGCCACCACCACGGAGACATGAGGGTATTTCCAAAAGATCCAATTTTACGAGGAGAAAGACTTGGAGCAATCATCAACAGCGACGAAGAAATTGACACAAAGGGGGAAATTGTTAGATATTTTGTTAAGTTGTGTCAATTTGTAATTCTTTAGAAGTTAGTTTCCTTTAATGTAAATTGTGGTTGAGGCCCATTTGTTTAGGGCCCATCCATTTCTAAAAGCCTAGTCCATTTAGTTTTAGTATAAATAGTCTTCTTGAACTTCATTTGTACTTTACACTTTCCAATCATTTGAGAGCAATATATACATCTTGATTGTGTTCATCTATTTGGTGTTGATTTGGAACCTACAATTATAAGCCTATATAAGATATTAATATTGATGAAGGAATGGTGTATGGAAAACTTATTTTTTCTAAAAGTAAATTGTGGATTTGGTCCCTGTGGTTTGATAACTTTTTTGACCATGGTCCTAATGTATGTTTATCTTGGATATGGTTCTTATGGTTTTCATTTCATTTTGATCATGGTACCTCTCACTAACTCATTCGTTAACTCCGTTAATTGAATGACTATTTTAGTAATTTTCTATTCTTTTGTTTTTTTCTTGTATAAAAAAAAACAATATTTTTAAACACACAATATCATATATATATATATATATACATATATAATGATTTTAAAATAAATAAAATAAGAGATTATTTTATAATTTAGTTTTTTAAATTAAAATATAAGGTATATCATATACAATTTAATTATTTTTTTAACACGATAACATATGTTTGTCTGTGTAATGAAAATGATAACAACTTAACCATAGTTAAAGTATGTAATAACATATGATTTAATATTACAAATAAAATGATACAAAAATAAGATGATTTAAACGAATAAATGAAAATGGTTTACAATATCATACAGTGAAAAACTAAAAATGTGTCACAACCTTTATATACACATGGCTTTTAGAATTCATATGAATGTCAATAAATAATCTCAACAACAATCAATAAGAAATAATAATAAGAGTTAAAATGATTAGTAAAACTTGAAACTATGAAAAAGTTGAACACAAAAGTAAAATAAAAAACCTCAAAAATTTTTATAAAAAATAGTGACTACATGGATCAATCTTCTTGAAACAAACCTGAAAATTAAAATCACTCATTGATAAGGAACATTTCACGTTTGTAAACGGAATATATCGCCTCAGATTGTAATAATTACTTGCAAGATGCGATCATCAAATCGTTGTTGCCGTCGAAACTTTAAAATTGTCGCAAAAAACAAACTTTCGATTCCATTAGAAAACATAACAAAATATAGATGACAAAAGTAAAAATTAACTTTAAAATCTCAACAATAATCAATAAGAAATAATAATAAGAGTTAGAATTATTAGTAAAACTTGAAACTAAGAAAAAAATATATAATACAAAAATAAAAGAAAAAACTCTAAATTCCAAGAAAAGTAAAAAAATTAATACCTGAATCAATCTTCTTGAGATAAACCTGAAAATTAAAAACACTCATTGAAAAAACACATTCATGTTTATTGAGATTACATCATGTCATATTGTAATACTTACGTGCAAGATGTGATTATCGAACCATTGTTGTCATCAAATCTTTAAAACTGTCGTCAAATACAAACTTCTGATTCGGATATAAAAAACATAGTATAATATAGAAATCATAAGTTAAAATAAATTCTAAAATCTCAACAATAGCCAATAAGAAATAATACTCGAATTAGTAGAGTTAAAGTAAAAAATTGAAAAGGGATTTTATTGAAAAATAACATATCAAGTGATTGATATGAAAGAAGAAAATGAGGTTACCTAACATGAATAACAATAATAGTTAGGGAAATGAATAATACATCTAGTGTGGAGAAGAAGAAAAAGAAGAAGAAGACAATTACTAATGAACAAATCAAGATGAATGGATGAATTTGTAGCTTTCATCTTTAAGAATGAAGATAAAAAGTTTTGGAGGTTACATCTCCAAAATAATGAAGTTACATTTAAGAATAAACATGAAAAGGTTTTGGAGGTTACTCTTTTAAAATTACTAAAACAACCATATTCCAATAAACTTTGTGTTTTTGGTATAGGGGTATAATGGTCTTTAACATATTCAACATTAAAAAAATTCAAAAAGTTGAGAAAAAAGATAGAAGTCATTCCAAGTATTAGGATGTGTCACATCATTCTTAGAGGTTCTTACTTTAATATATATAAATGATAAATGATATACGTATGAAATACTTAGGACAATTTAATATATTTAAATATATGTGATAAAAGATTAATGAGAAACTTCAATTGTTGATACTATATTTTGAGAGATTTTAAATAAAATTTACTATTTCTTCATTTTATGAAATAATTTCGAAATAACATCTCATTTAGTGTATGTACCTTTCATTTTCTAAATTCAACACATTAATTACTAAATATATATTTTATTTAATATTTACCTAACAATCAATATGAATTAGGGATGAGCATTTGGCACCGAAATCCCGAACCGAACCGGGACCGGGATCGGACCGAAACCGGTATATGTTATACTGTTGATCCAGCTCTCCTAAGACCTGATGAAATGATAATGATCCTTTAACTTTACTTAGTGAATAGGTCTTTGCTTCTATTACAGCTTGAGGAATTATCACTGAGTTTGTTCAGTGTTATTCCTTGTTATTTAAAGTTGTAGTTTAATGTTTAAATTTCAGGATCAGGATCAGGAGTTGAACGTGTCTGTTCTAGAGACTACTGATCCTGACCACAAGTGAAGACCTCCTGTAGACATCAAAATCATACTCAAAGAACCATCAGCGACGTCGAAGAAATAGCTGATGACAGGAACATCATGCTCGTGATCTGGAGACGGAACTTAGTGATAGCAAGCTGCTCAAATTTGTATGACTTCCTGAAGACCATCATGATACAGTGACCCCTGATCATCATCAGTATCAGGGCTTTCCTTACTGATCAGTATCCTGATCCTGAAGGATTAACAAATGTCTTTATCTAATGCACAAAAGGATTACACGCCTTTACTGACACAAATAGTACACAAGGACAGTCACTTTACTGTTCCCTCCGTACTTATCAGACTTCAAGGCAACTGTTTATATAAGCACCATTTTGCACAACATGCAAAGGTAATTGTTTATAGTAAGTAGTACAATAGGACCTTTAGTATTGTGACACGTGTTACACACTAGGTTTGCATGCATTTAATGCATGTGGTATAAATGGACGTGAAGAAGATGTTCTTCATACTTCTTCTTCATTCATACTTTTACCCTAATCCTTTCTTCTTTATCCCTCTAGTTCTTATCTTTTCTTAACCTTCTCACTTAGTGCATAGTGAAAGATTGTAACTTAGATTGTTTAGATTAGACATAGTTTTTTCTTTCCGCAAACAATTTGTAAATTCAAAGTGTTTATAAACATAGAATTTAAAAGTGAACAAATTGTGTAATTATATTCAACCCCCTTCTATAATCCCAAACACCTTTCCTTACTTGAAGGTCACCCCTTGAGACCAACATATACGGTGCGGTAAACGGTTCTAGAATTTGGCCCCAATCGATTTCGGTCCAAACCGGTTTTGGTCCGGGAAAAAATAGGAAAAAAACCGGTTCCGAACCGGTTTAGGAAGACTTATAGCCAC
>CM058045.1:60832881-60844849 GCA_030169165.1 Centaurea solstitialis | reverse complement strand
AAACTCGGAAAGCGAGCAGGGGGTACACCGCTACTGACACCGCGCGAGAGGGTTGCTAGACCACCGTGACTGATCGAAAAATTCCGGTCGTTGTGTGAGGGAGAGAAGCCGGCGGCGGCTTGTTATGAGAGAGAGAGAGAGAGAGTAATTTTTGGTGTGGGAAAAATCTATCTGTAAAAACACTTTAAGCCTTTTATTTATAGATATAGATAAGGCAGTGTTTGTATCTGATTATAATTCCCTTTATAATTATCTCTATTAATTAATTCCTTAATTAATTAATTACTTAATCAATTAATTTACTGATTAATTAATCTAAATAATTATTAACTTATATAATTATTTATTTCTCTCTCTTCTCAATTATCTCTTACACACAAATGTTCTCAATTAGGTGTGCAGCGGTGTGACCTACTAGTGTCTTATAACATTGGACATGGTTAACACTGTTACTGTCTCGCACATAATCCTAACAAAAACAATGATAGATGAGCATAAGTGCGCTAGGAACTATAACTTGGGAAGGATGGTTAACTCAACATGGGTTGCTAAAACGTATGCCACAATGATTGAGCAAAATCCTAGTATAAAATTAAGAGACCTTCAATCTGCAATTTTGGAAACCTATAAATGTAGGGTTACAATTGGGGTATGTTATAGGGCAAAGAAAAAGCATTGGCAGAATTTGACAAAGGGTTAGTTGAGCATTATGGCAAGTTATGGGATTATGCTGAAGAGTTAAGGAAGTCAAATCCGAGAAGCACTGTTCTAGTGGGTGTTAACTCAATGCCAGATGGGAAAAACTACTTCAAGAGGTTTTATGTATGTTTAAGTGGACTGAAAGAAGCTTGGGTACAAGGTTGTAGAAGGGTCATTGGGTTAGATGGATGCTTTCTTAAAACTGCATGCAAAGGAGAATTGTTGTCGGCTGTTGGTAGAGATGCCAACAATCAAATATTCCCATTTGCTTGGGCAGTAGTTACTGTGGATAACAAAGATAATTGGAAATGGTTTATGGAGTGCGTCATTGGAGACATTGGTTTTAGTGATGGACATGGCCTTACAATCATATCCGATCAACACAAGGTACATTTAAGACATTCATATAACTTTTTCTCACACGAAATGTGTTTTTAACTTATACTTTCTTTACATAGGGTCTTCTTAAAGCGGCAAAAGAGGTGTTGCCCTTGGCTGAGCATAGACAATGTGCTAGGCACATTTATCAAAATTTTAGAAAACGTCACACCGGTGTGTTGTTTAAGAACTTGTTTTGGAAGGCCTCAAAAGCTACATATCCAGAAAAGTTTATGCAAGTCATGGAAGAAATCAAACAAGCTGATCATCAAGCCTATGATTATTTGATGAAAACAGATCCCAAGTCATGGAGCAGAGCATATTTAGAACTAGGATGGCATGTGATGCAGTAGAGAATGGTATAAGTGAGTGTTTTAATTCACTTATAGTTGATGCAAGGAGGAAACCTATAATAACCATGCTTGAGGAGATAAGAATTCATTTGATGGAAAGACTTGACAAAATGAGGATAAAAGCTGAGAAATGGACTGATAACATATGTCCTTCAATTTGGCTGCTGATTGATTGTTGTTTGGCTGATTAGCAGCTGTTTGGCTGTTGATTAGCAGCTGTTTGGCTGATTAGCAGCTGTTTGGCTGCTATTTGGTTGTTGTTTGGCTGATTAGCAGCTGTTTGGCAATTGTCGGACTCCAATCTAAGCAAAAGTACAGCAGCTGTTTGGTAGTTATTTTGGCCTTTTGGCTGCGGTTTGACTTTGCAATAGTATGTTGATTTATCTCTTATAAACCCCCATGTGTTTCTTGTTTTTGTTGATGATTAGTGCGTCATTTAGGTCTCTTGTTTTACCCGCGTAAAGGGTCGCTAGCTAGCCGGTGTTGGTGGTAGCTCGGATAAGTGATGATCATATTTTCGTTTGGTTTTGGTTCATTTTTGTACTATGTTATATGTGGTTTTGGTATAAGATTTGCCTTTTCAAAAGAAAGAAAATGGGTAAAAGAAAAAAATGGATAAAGAAAATGGGTAAAAGAAAAAATAGGTAAAAAAAATGGATAAGCCTTTGCAAAAAAAATGGATAAAAGGTAACCTGCTTACTTTGGCTTTATTGAAATCTTTTTGTAAGTTAAATGTTTTGATTAGAAAAAAATAAAGAATGTTGGTAAAATTGGAAAAAAGTGGGTAGTATGTTGGCAAAAATGGCAATTTTCTCTTGTTTAAAACATATTCTCTATAATATGCCTTTTTTTTTAAAGAGCATTAAGAGTTTAAATTATTATTATTTTTAACTTAACATATTCTTTCTTTTCCAGTTTACAATATTCATTATCATATTAAAACAAGTTTATTATCTTGATACATTTTTTTTTTAAATCATATAAAATAATAATAATCCAATTTCATTAGTGAAAAAGAAAAAAAATCATTTTTTCTACTCACGTTAAATTTTATTGAATTCTTTAAACTTTGGGTTTATTCATTATATAAAACAGTATAGAGAATCTGTTGGAGCAAAATAGTAAACATATCAAGATGCATTTAGTTGTAGAAAATCTTCTAGTTTTTCAAATAAAATTTAGAATACGTGTTTGGTTCATTCAGTTTTTAAAAGTTTATTAGGAAATTATTGTGCAAATTTCAAGCCTTTTCTAGGGACCATTATGCAAATTCAGCGTTTGCTTCTCTTGATTAAACCATCAAGGTTGGATGAGTTTATCTCGCCAAACCATTACCAGATTAAGGCTATGTTTGGTAAACTAGCTGATAAGCTAGCTGATGACTGATAAGCTAGCTGATGACTGATAAGGTAGCTGGTGACTGATAAGCTAGCTGGTAGCTGATAAGCTAGCTGGTGAACAAGTCACGTTTGGTAAAAACTAGCTTATGAGTATGTAAATGACCAAAAAGGACATCTTTAATAAATAATCTATTACAAGTATTTTATAATATAATTAAGATAAAATTTTAATAATATAATTAAAATAAATTTCTAATAATATAATATGTTAAAAAATAATATAGATATTATTATTATATATACACACTATAAATTTAGAATTTGTTAAAATAAACTTTAGAAAAAATCTACATTAACTAATAATTTAAAATACTATTAAATATAATAAAAGTAAAATTAATCAACTTAACATATCTTAAATAATCAATAATTCTAAAAGAATTAGATATAAATATTTTTTATTAAAATATTTAACATGTTTCACTTATATAACATTTTAAAAATTATTGTAGTTTTTTATAGTTAAACATATTAAATAATATATAATAACAATTAATAACATTTAAAAATAAATAATATATAAGGTATAATTTAATTTAATTAATAATTATTTTAAATTATTAAAAACTAATAATTATTAATTAATATATAATTATAATTATAATAATTAATTATTTATAAGGGGTATAATTGGAAAAAGTCACAAAAAGCTTCTCATAAGCTACTCAAAGTAGCTTATCAAAAAGTAGCTTATAAGCTACTTTTGGTCTTACCAAACATGTACACAGAAAATAAGCTAGCTTATAAGTCAACTTATAAGCTAGCTTTTTTTTACCAAACAATGCCTAAATTTGTGGGGTTAATAGATGATCCTCATGGGCCAAAAATAGACACCGATGACCCAACCCAACATATAGAGAAACATCGATCATTGACCTTGAATTGTTATATTCACATGAATTATCCGTAAGCATATGATAACAATGATGAAGACACATAGGAATATAAACACATGCTATCGTAATAAAGTTTAGAAAAAAAATAACCTTGCGTAGTCGCATCGGTATAGCGTAATTGATTGATGCGGAAGCAATCATCGTTGTGTGTAGATCTAAGTCTTCTAAAGCTCTACACGGTTTGCTTCAGAATGGGGTTGAACCAAATGCAGATTCGCGTAGACAATAGGGACTTGATCTCCTTTATTTATAGGCCTTTAGAGACTCATACCATAATGAGTCCTAGTTTATCTATAGACTTTATTTTTAAAATAATAGAAGATATACACTTACCTGTTAATCACGTAATTAAATTTATGTAATATCCTACTCATATTAGAAGATATATATCCAAGTATGTAACCCGATAATAATTGATATAAGATTCTCTTGATAATTATCATATTTAAATCAGTTGTCCTTTAATAATTAATACAGATAATGTTAAAGTCCAATTTATTTTCAACATGAAAATCTAATTCATGACACCTATAACACATTGTGACCTAATTCAGGGGGCATTTGATTCATTTCAAGGAATCTGAATGAAAATGAAAATTGGAATGCATGAGAATAGAAATAGAAATGAGCATTGCATTGATGCTGTTTGGTTAACCCAATATGTTTTAATATGAAAATTGTTTCATATTAAAACATATGTTTTTCCAACTTTTTCTTTTTAGATAAGGTTCACCTGGGTTTGCCCAGACTACATCCTTGGTAATTTTTACCGAGAGCTAAAACATGCTCCCCTGGAATTAATATTCAGTGGCCCCTGGTTGCTCACCCCTGGATTCGAACTTGGGTGGGTTTTTCCCCAACACCAAGCCTTAACCGATAGGCTGCCCCATTGGGGTTATGTTTTTCCAACTTGAAAATACAAAAAAAAATTATTTAACATCCATAGATGAAAAAATTCATAAAGAAAAACAAGTAGAAATAAAATTTCCATTTCCTCAAATTTGGTCAGGAATGGAAATTAATGGATCTGGAGGAATTATTCCAATATATAATATCAAACCAAACAGCAGTTTTCATTATCATTCTCATTCCTGGTTTCCTGACCTCTCAGTACCCCTAACCAAACGCCCGGTCAGTAAATCTATAAGTAAGATGTAACCAAACCTTACCCCCATTAATACCAGAGGTAGAAAGATTGTTTCCCTTGAATCCCAACTTTTAAAATAGATCAAATAAAAGAGCAAACAAGTAAAACTATACCATTTTTAACCATTGTACATTTGCAGTAAGTATGATGATGATTAGTTGACAAGTGTAGGTCACAGCAGAATCAAATGGTTTGAAATAATATTCAGTTCAAAAGGTAAAATCAACATTCACTTCAAACTAAAATGAAATCATAAGATAGGGTACATAAAGAAAAGGTGATTATGTAAAATCTAAGCTATGGCTGCAACATTTTAAGTAAACAAGGCAAGACCATAATCAACCATGAATATGAACATGCACGTATTCGCCATTCACATGCATTTCATTCATCATCTTCATCCTCGTCATCATCATCTTCTTCATCGTCACCACCATCCTGTAACGATACACTATAGTTCAGCATGGAAAATTGTGGTAAAATACCCATTATGCCCCTTGTTATAATTGAATAGTTTTCGATGTTTTTAAGTCATATTACATTGTCATCCAACTTATTAGCTAGTTTTTACCAAATATGAATAGTTTACCAACTAGCTTATCATCATTAGTTACCAAACATGGCGAAGGATCGTGTAAGAAGTTGAGAAGTGGATCTGAATTGTTTCACTTTTAATCTCATGCCCTCCCATGGATTGCACTCTAGCAGGAGATTGATCTGATGGTGCATCTCATCCTAACATGCATCCATTTCTCATCCAGCGGTTGACAACCACTTCTCACGGTTCCGATGTTAACCTCAACTTCTCACCAGAACCCAACCCTACCAAACATAGCCTTAAGCAAATGCTAAAGTTATGGTTACAGAAGTTGATTCTTTCTCCTTTTTTTTCATTTGTTGCCACATCGGTGAGTTAAGTTAGATTCGCTAACTCAGGTTAAATTTACCAATTGACGCACATATCTGAGTACATTAACAATTTCTCAATTCTTACAACTCTACCCTCTTAACTAATTTTCTTGAAAAATAGATGGAAAAAAAAGAAAAACAAATTTAATAGATAGAGAATACCTGTCCGCTCTCCTCGTCTACTTCAGACTTTGATTTTTCGGATTCATCGTCATCGTCAGCCATGCTCTCCTGTTTAGTTATACATACATAATTATAAGTAAAGCAGGTCGTTATGTCAGTGAAATGAAAATTGAACAAAGGTTACCTGTTTTTTGTTGTATGCGTTCATTAGTTTCTCATAATCCGTCTTCCTTTTTGCAGCTTTGGCTTCATATGGTGCCTTTTCCTGCAATGAGTAGATAGAATAGCTAAGCTCCAATAAGGTCCCCTATATATTTTAATGACAAAACTTTTCGCAAATACGTAATGGCTATTCTCAGGTTTCAAAAATCTGTTATGTGTCTCTTTAGTGGCTTTTGGCCTAACTAGTATCTAACCTAATGGTTATGGGTTCAAATCTTATTACTATAATGTGTGTATTTTCATTGTTTTGACTTATCTTCACCGGAAAGAAAAAAAAATCAACCATGTGTCTTTAGATGATCCGATAACCGATCATAAGGTGATAATTACACTTGAGAAATCCAATTGTTTTGTGCCATTTAATAAAAGGGGCCCACCTAAAACCAAACCAAACCAAACGAACGTGATATATACCACACATAGGTAGGGTTGGGGGTAGGATGTATTGCCTCTACCCCTGAGGGTAGAGAGGTTGCTTCTATGAAGACCCCCCGAGTTGCAAAACAAAAGCAAAAACGGGACCCAATGCTTGATCCAATAATGTACAGATGGTACAGTCATACAACACAAAGGTACGGGACCCACAACCCATACACTTGTCGGTTATGCAATAGGACCCACACTGGTACGAGGAAAACAAAACTTGATGGGAGAACTACACAAGTACATGATGGAATCAAATAAAATGCAGCACTATGAAATCTATAAATTAACCACACAGAAGCCAAATTGTGACAAGCTCAGCTTACTTACAGCTGCAGTCAAGGATTTCCACTTCTCTCCGCCAGCTTTCCCAACCTATAAGAGGAAGCAGATGCATACAATGGACAAATGAAAATGAAAACCCATAAAAGACATCCCCATAACTCATGTAGTTTTATCCAAAAAGAGACACGGATCGTGTGTAGTACTTACAGCTGAAACAGCTTTAATAGTGGGATTTTCTTTCTTGAATGTCTTCCTAAACTCCTCACTGTAACAATAAGATTTGACCCCATCAACAGCAAGATATTATAAGTTCATTTACGAACGCCAAAAGAATGCCATTTTACGATCACACGTACAGGAAGACAAAGAAAGCACTGGGAGGTCTCTTTGGCTTGTTGGGATCTTTCGCTGCTTTCCCGCCCTTGGCCTTGCTTTTGCCAACAGCCTTAGCAGGTGCCTTCCTCTTACCTACCTTTCTGAAGGATCAAAAACAATACATTACTCATTAATAAATGTACAGCTACCAGAGCAAGTTCCACCCTATACTTCAATAATGAGTATCTGAACCAAAAAGACAGTGTAAATGAAAATCAAGAGAAAGGTTCAAATGAGAAGCACTAAAAAAATACGAAGTAGAGAAGTGATCTCAACCGTATCAACGGTTGAGATCATAGTTGACTAGTTAAAGATTGCGGCTTTAACCAGTCAAAAGCCGCAATCTGTGACTAGTCAAAGTTCGGTTGGACACGATTCACGGAGGGGCATTTATTGACCGGATGAGTGGTGGAGATCACTTCTCTACTTTGTATTTTTTTTAGCACTTCTCATTTGAACCTAATACTGAAAATCAATTCTTATGGTTCCAATTTCCCTTTCAACCAAATCCGTTTGTGCTAATGCGCTTGATCTTATGTCACCTGCACATAGCACACATGCCAGTGCAACAATAGACAAGGATAAAAGGGTCTAGAGAAACTCAGATTTCAGATTTGAAGAATCTTTAATTATTAGCCATCAATATCACCATATTGAGATAATTAGCTTAATTTTGAAAAACAGGAACTTCAATCCTTCCATAGAAAAAAAAAACTCATTCACTTTCATATGTCATTTAATCTATAGCAATAACAAAAACAACATGAAATTAGCATTGATCTTAACTTGTCATCAACAGGCTTCAAGATGTCTCTCTTTGCTGTCCCTTTACCCTTGGCACCCTTCATATCTTCAGAAAAATTATAACAAAAATTAGAATACAAATCTATGGCTACTTATACCAACAACAATTACAACCACTACTAGTCAAAACTCTAAAACACTATTAAATCTCATGAACCAAAAGCAAATGCAACAACATTCAACAACTTGCAACAATGAAAATGGAAAAATATATATACATATTTTCCAGGAAATTCAACAATGTTCTTAAGGCATAACAAAATTAAACTTATCAGAGTCACATCATGTTATTCCCAAGCAAATTGAAGAAGGAATAAGCATAAGTCAACCAACTAAAAGATAACAAAAAGAATATCAACCTCTCATAAATCAATAAAAAAAACAAAAACAGCTACACAAACCCTAATTCAAATCATACAAACATCAAACTTCACAAGTCCAAAAAATCAAACATAAACATCAAAACAAACCAAAAACAACAACCAAATCATCAAAAATCAAACCAAAAAAGGTGAAATTGACCAAATTCTAAGTAATTAAAACAGCAATTAAGCACAAATAGTTGAAATTGAAGTAGAATTAAACTTAAAATTAAGAAGTGATTGAAAAAACAGATCTGACAAAGGAACATACCTAAAGCGAGAAGAGATGGAAACGATCTGTGATCGGTGAAGTGAAAGAAAGACAGCAGAAGAAGAGGGGGAGTAAGAATGACCGGGAGAATCAAGAAGACTTTTACCGGACTAGCCGGTTCAGTTGTTCTCATTTACTCACAACGGCTCGATAAAGATCTCATGGGAGAATATTGGTTACCGGTTATAGCCGGTTTCAGACAAAAGCAGAGAGATTAGTGGTACAAGAATCTTGTGTTTGTGCGATTTAGTCCCTCTTGGTTTTTTTTCTATTTTGAATCCTGCAAATTACATAAAAAAAATAAAATGGAGATATTTATTTGTCCTAATTTTTTTTTCAAAATAAATGATTAAAAATCTTTTAAGTAAATTATATTTTTGTAATCGTACCCCTCATACCTGCCGCTACATCAGCTTTACCAACATCATACCATATCATTCTTAACCATACCAATTTCATACCCCTCTAAATAATTAATTAAAAAAATAAAAGAAAAGGAAAAAGAAGAGAAGAGAAAGAAAGAAGAGAGAGATAGAGAGAAAGGTGGGGTGGGGTAGGCAATCGGTACCACTTTGCCGATGCTCCTTCATACCGTTCCCATACCCCTTATCCTCGATAGTGTTCCTCTTCGGTAAAGGGGTGGTACCGGTCTCCCATTAAGGATGGTTATTTTGTTTTTGGACTAATTCATATATTTAGGTATAAGGAATTATATAGTAGAAAATTGTAAATCCTGAAGAGTAAAATAGCAATAAATTGTAAATTATAAGAACGAAAAATATAGCGAGTTACAAACCATATGGACGAAAACTATAATTTTAAACTATAAGGACAAAGATCGTAATATTTGACAAACCATGGAGACAAAAACACATATAAACATAGAACCAATTTGGAATTTATTCCAAAGAATCAATGTTTGGTTTTAAAAGTGAACTTTACTAACAATTAATAGTCCGAAATCCGAATGGATTATTTAGGTGGTGGTCAAGTAATTTGTTGATGTGATGATAATATGGCTCGGTAATTCTAATTTGACATATTTTTTTGAATGTTGACATGTCAATGAGGTGCAATTTTTTTGTATGATTAAAGAAAATGAGCTACTATTTATGATGTTTATATGTTTTTTAAAATGTCTTTTATAGATATAGAATTTGACTCATTGTGATTATCGTGAGTACTATTTGAGCGAGCCGTTTCTACTTTTTTTATTTTTTTTGAACGGCAACACAAAATTTTATTACCACACCAAAGAAACCAAACACAGAGGGTTGGAGAGTAAGAGTTCGAAAATACTCAGATTACTGTAATAAAATGAATGAAAACTTGAAAATGCTTTTAGCATTTGTTAAATACTTGTCTTGGGTGACATATATGATATACTTGGTATATGATTTGTATTTTCAAATATTACCATACTGTGTCATCATAAAAATGAGAAGATTATTGGTGTAATTGTATGGAAAAACTTATCCAATTGTACTTTTTGCAATTCTGGTTTTTTTATACCCAACATTATCGTGAAATAATATTCTCAATGTCTTGTACATTTTTTTCTAGGTGAATCAGAAAGTTGATTATAGATATGCTAAAATATATGGCGATAAAGCTTCACAAAGAATACACTGGAATGCATGGCTTGGAAATTTTGAAATATTAAAATTTGTTTTGAATGTGGGTGCCACTCGGACCTAAAAAAGTTCATTGTATTTAAAAAAAAATGTCATATAGAACTCAATAACATATTAAAAAGAGTAAATTACATATTTGGTCCCTGTGGTTTGGTGGTTTTAACATTCTGGGTCCCTTGATTGAAATAATTATGGGTTGGGTCCCTGTGGTATGCGTTTTATAACGCTCTAGGTCCCTCAAACTAACGCCGTCCAACTTTTGTCCATTAGAGACATCATGTGCTATGGGTATTTTGGTCTTTTAACTTATTTTATATTAACAGGGACCAAAACTGCAATTTACTTTTTATATCCCTTTTCACTGTCCATCATCACCATCATCCACAGTAAGCAAAACCACTACCTGCCATCATTTACCACTCACCATTCACCAACATCATCCACCATCATTTAACACCATTACCATGCCATCCATTAAACATCATATATTCAAACCCAAAGCCCAACTCATATTCAGATTCAAACCTAAAAACCCAACTCTAAAATAGATTCAAACCTTAGAATTTGAAGTATTGATACAATTTTTAAAACTAATCACATTCAACCCAAGAAACTTCACACGTTTATACAATATTTAAAAGTTAAATCATATTCAAACCCAAAAAAATTCAAACATTAATACAAAATGATTCAAACCTTAAGTCCAGAAGTGATTACGACCTAAATCTAGAAGAGTGGTTGTTCAGATTGTAAAACCCATATTAGAAACTGAAACCCAGATCTGTTAGAATGGGGAGCCTTCACAAAGCAAGCTCAAAACTGAAACCCAAATATGTTCGCCGGAGAAGCTTGGTTTTCGATATGGGGTTTTATCTGGGTTTCTCATTCTTGGTTTGTTGGCCGGAGAAAGTGACCGGAAGGGGGATCTGTTATTAACTTATTATCGAATAAAGCAAATCACTGGAACGATCCAACGACACTCACTCGATTCTTCGACAATGATGGTGGTTTGTGGCAATGGCGGTGGCGGCGGTCGCGGGGCGACAGCAATGGTAGAGGTGTGGTCGGCGGAGGCGGCGGTGGTGTGGAGTTCTGGTTGTGTTGAGGGACAGCGGAGGCGGCGGTGGTGTAGAGTTCTGTTGGGTTGAGGGACGGCGGAGGGAGCGACGGTGGTGCAGGTCGCGTTGACGGACGACGGAGGCAGCGACGGTGGTCCAGGTCGCGTTGACGGACGGCGGAGGCAGCGACGGTGGTGCAGGTCGCGTTGACGGACGGCGGAGGCAGCGACGGTGGTGCAGGTCGCGTTGACGGACGGCGGAGGCAGCGACGGTGGTGCAGGTCACGTTGACGGACGGCAGTGGCGACAATGGTGTAGATGTGGTGATGGGAGGAAGGCAGGGCGTTGGAGGAAAATGATTTTAGGGTTTGGGTTTGAGAAGGTGAAGAAAGTCACGTGGGTGGCAACTAGCAAACAAATCTGAGGTAAATTACATATATGGTCTTTGATCTTTAATAAAGAAACACACATATATATAAAATGACTAATATACCCTTGTCTTTAATCTATTTAACAGAAAGATTTAACAGAGTTAGAGGTCAGGGACCCAACACGTTATAAAACGCATACCACAGGGACCCAACCCATAATTATTTCAATCGAGGATCCAGATGTAACACACCAAACCAC